>JABEXW010001219.1:0-11071 GCA_013266185.1 Fusarium sarcochroum | reverse complement strand
ATATTAATATATTTATTCATTTATTTAGCCTTTTCCATCCTATAGTATAAGCCACTAAGGTTATGTCGTCTATTCCGTCGGGTGAGATTTAAAAATCGTGTGGCAGTGAAATTGATGTACAGTAGGTTGACGGGCGTATTTGCTAGTAATGCCGCCGAAGGCATGCGCTAACGTTATAAGATAAGGAGTACCCGTTCTGCAACTAATGGATCGCTGTCCACGCGCTCGAATTGTTATGCGCCAAGTTCTTGTAACCCTGGACTAATTCGGGATGGACTAGTCAATGCTTGTCTCGCCTACGTCATACAGGCAATGTATTTAACCCTTCAACGTCTTCAACTCTCAATTTCTGGCAAGTTAGAGTACCGAATCGATATAGAATATAGTCGACAGAACAATGTCTAGTATAAACAGAGCTGCTAAGAACCGGTGACATGCTATTCTTGTTCTTTTGATATATTCTACCCTTTCGTCACCTTGTAGCTTTATAGGATATACTAGCGATGGAAAAGAGTCGAAGACTGGTAAGGCATCTGCTTTCTGTGATGTTCTACCCATATCTCCTTGACATGGATTCCCTCTTCATTGGAACAGATGCTAAATATGATCTTTATGACATACCACGAGCAAACGCTTCGCATTTTGCAACATAGCAAACAAACAATCAACACATGCTCCCGATGAGCCCGACTAATTGATGTCATATGAGAATCAGCTTACCAAAAGTCACCAACGCAATGTGACATTCGCCCCATCAGCCTCGAACCCGATCTTAGCGCAAGCACTAACAGATCAGCATCCAGAGTTGACCACCATACCGCCCAATCTCCCCTTGGCTATCAGATTCAAGCATAAACTCCGAGACCAGGCCATACACTAGGGCGAAGTTCCGCAACTAGCGTCCCTCCTGGAATGAATACTTTTTAACAAACCCGCGCTGGTGGAGTCTCAAAGGCTGCCACGTTCCCTTTGACACTTGACGACATCACCAGCCCCAAGCTTCGAGTAGACAAAGAAAAAAGAACCGGGGATATTATCTATAATGGGCTTGCCACGGAGAAGGTCATGCACAGCGTGTGTCTCAGCCAAGCGAAGGTGTAGCCTTGACCTCCCATCTTGCGAACGCTGTGTCGACAGGGCGGTAGGCTGCGTATATCCGTGGATGGCCGTTTTGGGAGACAGGGAACTACTTCAGCAAGACAACTACAGTATTCCACAGTCAACTGCTCTCGACCTTCATCATGCTACTCCCACTGCAAGCAGTACACCCATTGCTGCACCGAGGAACATTGTCTCATGGCCACTAGTACCTGGCATGCTCTCGCAGATCTCCGACTTGGCATCCCAAAACTCTTATGTCCATTTGATTGATGTAGAGGTAATTCCCGCAGCACAACTACCCATTAGACCAGACTTGCCAGTATCAGCACCCGACATGAGGGTTTATCTCAACCGCGATTGGGCTTCAGAGGGGCCTATATCCCAAGGATCTGTATTACAACCGCGGGCTGAGTATGCTACACGGAGATTCGCAAATCAGTCATTGGCTTTTGCTCAATTTGGACAGACGCCATCCATCCATCACACCCAGATCGAGGCATCAGAATTATTCCAGGATACCCTCGCCGCTTCTGCGCTCAACACCATGCGCAATGTCCATAACGCGGCTGTTATTCGAAGAGAAATAAACAGGCGTGTGAGTCGCCTTTATGATTCACTCCGTGTGAAGCTCAACGCCATATCTGCAAACGCTTCCGGAGACGGTGCAGATCTCTTGCCTGCACCTCAATCAATGATGATCTATCAATGCATAAGATTGTTCTCGGATAATGAGCCAAACCAACGTGCGCGGGCGGAGCACGATTTACAGCTCATCCGAATACTTATATCACATTTGATATCCTCCGTCAAGCCAGTCTCAGAAGACGAACAATGTTTCTTGTGGATAGAAGAAGAAAGCTTGAGGAGAACAATCTTGGTCGCCGAACTTCTCATCGGGGTTCACTCCTTCTTGAGGTAAGGTTGGGATCAGGCAGAGACGAGACTGTCACGTTTGGGATTCACAGCACAAGCTGCTTTGTGGGAGGCAAAATCTGTCGAGCAATGGGAGTATATTTGGACATGTCGGCCTAGATATCGAACACATATTCTGAGCTGGGAGATAGACATACACAAACCGCGTCCCGAAGATCTCGAAGAGCTAGGCATGCTCATTCGTGGCACGTATCTTGGACTCGAGAATCTCGAAGAATGGCTAGGATGGAAACATCACGCCTTGTTCCATTGGGGTTTGAGGGGTGCTTAATAATCCTTCGAAGTCTCAACTTCCAGTATATTAGTTCGATATGACATCAATGAAGTTGTCCGTCGGCCTCGTCATTATGTATAGCGGTTTATAAATACACGGAAACATGACTGTTTAATTATGCTAATGATATATGTGCCCTGACAATATTGTTCCTACTTGAGGACGTCGTGGCCTACCGCGTTCAAAGTTCTATGAAACCACTTGGTGAATCTCCGCCAGCTCAAACAACGTCCGCTGTCCGTCCTGGACTTTCACAGTTGACAATGTGAGAGCCGAGCACTCAATGGCATCTGCGCCCGCCTTATCAATCAACGAGAAATGTGACATATGTGCCACGCACCCACCTCCCGAGCCATCGGGAGCTTCCCAAGACTGAACTTCGTTGTTTGATTTCGTTTGCATGATTGTCGTCCTTCGAGCTTCTTTGAGCATCGTATCAAAGCCGAGGAAGTCGTGGCGATCATGGTTAATCCTAAAACTATTACTGACTGGCTCGAAGGAAACTTTTGCTCACGCCTCTTACCTATAAACAAGATTTGGAGAGATGAACTTCTGAAAAATGGTCGCTGATGCCTGGTCGTCGGGGTTGTCGAACAACCGGTTAAAAAGGGCATCGACCCATTGTCCGATGGGAGCCCAGGTAGATATTAGAGAGGCAGCCATCTGGGAAGATCCCGTGCAGGTCTGGAAGATTCGACGAGCGGTGCAGATAAAGGTTTATATAGAGCTAAGCACTTCTCTCGTTTTTTTGTTCTCTAAGCTTGGTGTGGCACCCGATCTGACCTAAGATGACTATAGCGGTATTCCGCAGTTAGTGATTGTTAAGGCTTGTGTGGACCTGAGTCTAACCTAGCTAGGGCGCCATAATCCTAGTCTCGCCCCTGGATGACGAATTTTGGGCAGATGTTATCGGAAGGAAGCCAATGATTAACCAGGTGGTAGAAGCTAATCATGCACTTATGAAATAACGCTCAATACTTACGGAAGGCTCGAAGATGAGAGGGAGGAGGTGCGTCCATTTGTTGCTAGTGCGTGAGAATACAGCCCGAAGTCGGCAGCTGAGGAACGGGGAAAGGTAACCTTCAGAAAGGGTATGTATGGGCAAATAAAATTGAAACGGAATGGAAGTACATAGCATGAGTACGAGAATAATCACATAGAGAATTTGTCAATCTCTGGCATTCAGCGTCAGAGATCAATACGCATGGTGAGCAAATCTCCAAGGTCTAACATTTGTCAAGAGTAAAGATCATGACTCTAGTGAAAACTCTACCACTGCAACGAATTTTAGGACTAAGACATGATATATTTGGACAGAACGTATCTGTTCAGTGTTGTAATACTAGATCGGAATTGTTTTTCTTTGTCTATGTCAGCACTCAAGTGTGGTTTAGGGGCCCTATCAGTCCTTTTCGTTTAATTGAGTATGTCAAACCGTTCAACGGTGTCGAATGATAGAATTGCAGTGCATACTTCTGCGAGCATATAAAGAACTACCTGCTGAGCTTCGACATCTATCGCCGAGAAGTTTTGTGACAAGCGAATCAGTGCTATAAAAGTGCTTGAGAATGTAGCTCTTATAGTACGATACATGGAGAATATTGACTTTGAAACACCGCCGCGATGGTGTTTGCCTGTCAATCTAATACATGAGTCTCTCCCATGCATTCTCTTGTCATGTACTCTAGCATTTTCCCCAATCACATCCGCACAGTCGATGTAGTCCTGTTATCTTGCTTCCAAAGGATCTTCCCAGTCATCTGAAAAACTGTACGACTCAAAGCATGTTCCCACGGAACCTTCTGTGTCAAAAAAGACAAATTCGCATGAACCTTTCTTTCCGTGCCAGACTCCGGATTGGGCGACTTTAAAGCCCCGTCTGTAGAATTCCTCTTTGCGTTGCTGCGGGGGAGTATTGTGACAATCGAATGCGACATGATGGATACCCTCACCACGTTTGTCGAGAAACTCGCGCATGAGGGATGGTCCGGCTACCGGCTGCATTATCTCCCATACAATGTCTCCGACCGAAGCAAAAGCGACCAGCAGCTCGAATTCTGCAGGTCCGCCGCGGTATTGGCGATCGGAAACGGTAGACGCATTGAATTCATAGGTACGGAAGGGGCCGATGCCGAGCTTGGAAAGCTCCGAGATAGTTTTTCTGCAATCGGAAGAAACAATACAAATCTCAACAACTTTGCCCAAAAATGGCGTTAGTTGATTGGGGACCGTGATCGTGGTGGGCTCCATGGTTTGATTGGGGAGTCGTTGGGTTGATGAGCATCGAAGAGGACGCAACATAGTTATTACAACGTTGAACTTCCTCACGTGATCCCTCCACCAAACGAATGCGTTAAATCGCTCATATTGAGTACGACTTGTCGGGAATCCAGTGGCAATAGCGATGATGACCGAAGGTCAATAAGGCGTCATGTCAGACTATGAATCTGGTCGGTGCTTATCGTAAGGTAACCATCGCAACCACATAATTGGATCCCAATCAGCAGCGAGTGGGGCCGAATGCAATGTTTGAGGCAGCAGCTGATGTAGGCTTCCCCCGACTTAGACTAGTGATTACTCAACTGACGATCTGCTTTCCGCCTATGACCGACTACCACATAAAGGCTAAGATTTTAAAGCTTGTCGCCATATTCGACTTAATGGCTCCTTGTTGTTGGCCCTTGCTATTCTTGCATCAGCCTCGTTCGAAGTCTCGTTGTACATCCACGCATCTGACCCAACAGAGCTCAACCAGCCTTGAGCAACAACTTTCTCAACTTGTGATTCTCGAGTTGCTGGGGAACTTCTGAAGGAACAATGGCGGGTGTCATATCCAAAAAGTACGTGGTAAGGCTTTGAATTACTTCACTAAGCTTCGACCATAAACTAGCTCTCTCCACTATCTCTCTGCACTTCGCTTGGTACACCTAAACATCGACCTGACCGATCATCCTGTCCCCTTTCCCGCTCTTTTAGTAGTCCATTCCCGGAGCTAATCTATTTGGCCTCATGTTAGGTGCGTTATTGTTGGTGACGCTGGTGTTGGAAAGACCTGTCTTCTTATCAGCTACATGACAAACGAATTTCCCTCTAAACATGTTCCAATGGTGGCTGACAGCTACACCTTCACTAAAACGTGAGTCGCCTTTCACATTCATCACGTCAACATTAGTCTCCCACATGAGCCATTGTCTGCCGCTGGTCTGGTTATAGAACTAAGACGGTATCTCGGGCCCCGCATATAAACGGCTATTTCATACGTACCATCGTTTACCGTCTGACTGTCCTGGTATGGGGTTCATGCTAACTGGTAGAAGTATTGACAACAATGTTTACCATCTCAATCTTTTCGACATTGCTGGCGAGGGAGGTCACGAAAGACTGAGAATCGTTTCATATGCTCGAACTGATGTCTTCATTATTTGTTTCAACGTTAACCTACCGGCCTCGTTCGAAAGTGTGCGCAGGAACTGGTTCCCTGAGGTTCGCCATTATTGTCCTGGTGCTCCCTGCCTGATTGTTGGTACCCAGGTAGATATGAGGGATAACCCAAGCGGTTGCGAAGAACTGCCGGACCGCAACCCGGTAATAGTGCAAAAAAAGGACGGTATAAAAATGGCTGCAGATCTGGGGGCTGTTGGATACGTTGAGTGCAGCGCTCTGACGTGTTACAATCTTGAGGATATCTTTGCTAAGGTACGATATCGCGAGTATAGCCCCTCATCGCTTATATGGGATCTATCACGCTAACCATGCTACATAGGCTACCCTTGCGTCTCTGAAGCCTCATATTCCGGAGAAGCCAATAAAATGCCTCATCTTATAAGTGGTCAATCAGAAACTCCCTGGTGGTGACAAGTACCGACAACCGATTGCTCCTAATAATCGCACAGAATCGCAGCCAGGCTAAACAAAATGCATCGCGGGGGCATCCTGACGAATTCATCGGAAACATAGGACTTCCAATAAACTTTTAGACTCTACACCTAGTGCTCATATGAATTCCGCTCAGACTTGCAAAATACCCACGCCCATCATGTCGAGGTGGATCGAGCAAGTCCTTCGAACTAAGCTTTATCTAAGTTGCCGTCTGACCCTTAGATCTTCACTATGCTGCTAGGTAACCTTAAGTCGTGCAAAACATCAAACAAGCCTCAAAGCTTTTTCCCAGGCTCCTTGACTAACTCCTAGCAACTAATTCCGGAAGCCGAGGGACAGATCAAGCATGTTGCAACCATAAACCTCTTGATCCCCACATAAAGTTGAAGCTCGAGGCCATCTCTGGTTGGAATAACAAAGCCGGGACACAGCCGCACGTTTCGGAAGCGAGACATAAGATCACCGTACCCTGAATCTCAAGTCCGTAAACAGATTTTAATGAGTGGACGACAATGATAGGCCTAGAAGAGAAAGTGATATCTCTGGCATCTATAATCTAGATCTCTCCCATATATGCGCGTTGGTGCTATTCTTCGTCGGTAGTGGCCTCCGCGGCTATGGTATTTTTAGTTAATTGACCTTTGCAACCCTCCTCGATGCCCTGACACCAAATCCCCAGCCACTCTGATGTGATACATTGATAGACACGTCAGCTTCATCTGCCCATGCCCACATAAGACCAAGATTCTTCATAAATATGCGGCCTGCAGCAGCAAGTGCCAATGGCGTATCACCCCCGCTGTGAGATCCCTTGAGCAGGCTTTCAGCAAGATTGCCTGTCTTGATATTACCAACCGTACTGACAAGCATCATATCACCAACAGCGGACTTAGTCTTTTCAGCAAGAGGTGCCTAGTATGCAGGGTCACTCACAACCTTTTGTTTGCTGTGGTTCCCGCCGCTTAGAATTTCCAATACATCAACGCCACGAGTTGAAATAGTCTCGGGGAAGTGTACACTCTGATCCTCAGTCTATATCTCACCCTCCCACTCTGGATTATTATCCAGCCAGTTTTTGCCACTCATGCGGACGAATAGCGGCATATCATTGGGAATGGCGGCGCGCGTTGAGTCAACCAGCTCGATAGCCAGACGAGTGCGGTTTTCGAAGCTGCAGCCGTACCGGTCTGTTCGCTCGATCACAGCAGAAGTGAGGAAGCTTGAGATTAGGTGGCCGTCAGCAAAATGAAGCTCAATAACATCAAATCCAGCTCGCAAAGCTCGGTTCACGCCGGACAGTGAATCGCTTCTAAACTGGTCAATCTCGACAATCGTCATGGACTTTGGTGAGCAGTAGTTCTTATCAAACTTGTCGGTGGCCCAACAATGTCATCAGGCGATCGATTAGCCGCTTCCTCGGCAGTTGCTCCAGAGCTGAACCAAGGGGCGACAGTGGAGGCTTTGGCACCAGCGTGAGCTAACTCGATGCCAATTTTAGCATTCTGACTGTGGGTAAAGTCAACTTGCTTCCTCATTACGTCGATCTGGGCGTTGAGCCAGATGCCTGAATCCTCTGGCGTGATACTGCCATTAGCATGGACGGTAGTGGCTTCGATCATTGCGAAGCCGGTCTGTGAGTACTGGCGCGTATAGTGGATGGGTGGATACTAAAACATACACCGCGTTGTAGCATGCTACCATAGTGGGTGATATGCCAGGGCGTGTGGTTCCCTTCGTGCGCGCTGTACTGACACATCGGCCTCACTCACGTGCGGTTTTGCAGCTCAATTTCCCGGATTTAAAGCGGGTGAAAGACCTAGTGGATAGCCTTGCGATCAAGCTGGAAAAAACATATACGTATCTTTTAGAAATAAAACACTACTCTATCTGGAAGAGATATTGAACAAGGTTATATGTTATTTATGTATTATCGTAGAGTAACTATGTACGGGATAGCAAACTCACCCGTTCTACCATTCAATCGGCTGACATGAAATCGGCGCTTTAAAGAAGGCTGGCAACTCCGCGGCCGTGACAGACTCGCTAGCAAAAAGCGGATGCTCATTAAACCCCAAGAATCCGGTACTATCATAGCATCCAATGTACTCCGCATCAATTTCATTACTCTTCAAAATTCCAAGATCAACCCACAGGAAAAGATCTCTGCCTTCCATGGGACCCCCAGGACCATAGGCCGACATGAAGTTGCGCCGAAGCTTCACATGGCCTTTATCCCACTTGCCCATGTACTCCATCTTAGAGATATCAAGCCAGAATAATATCTGAGCTTGCCGAACGTAGTCAAGCCCGGGAAAGATTCCGTTTTGGGACGTCGTATCTCCGTTACTCCCGGTGCTTGTTGCTCCCAGTGACTTCTGTCCTGCAAAGGCATGGCAGGCTCGTGCGGATACCATGCCTTTCTGTGGACCTGCCGTGACAACGTTTGTGACCCATTGCTTTGTGAGGCCATCGAAATTCTCATTCCAGTAGTCGCGCTCTTGCTCCTTCATGGCACTATAGTCTTGGCCTTCTACCACAACGCAGAGGTTTTCTGGAAACTTAGTCATTCTCACTCTCCCATGTCGTATCTTGTCAGAGAATGGCCGCGGCTCGGTAAGAGTGGATAACGGTGAGCTGAAAGTATCACCATCGAAGTCGGGAGTCATGCGAGAACGGTAGGCTCCCCAATACCCAGTTTTTTCAGTAAGTGGAATAAGTTCTCCGCAGTTGCCAAAACCAGCTCGTCTTTCTGCCGTTGACTCATACATAGCCCTTGTGGCAGGCAAACTAATTGTCTCTCTCCAGAACCCAGCATCATCTGGGAGCGACGCCCAGAAGGATGTCGTATCGCCTTTTTCCCACCAAGTTTTGAATCTTTGGGGTGATTCCCAATAACTCATCCAAATTTTGGAAGGGATGTCATTCTGCTCCAGATGTTCCACGAAAATGGCAGCATCCTTGATCAGATTGTCGAAACTGGTGATAAGCTCAGACTTGGCGGCGCTTGGTGTTTCTGCATGATATTGGCAGCCGAAGATCGAGATGGTGAAATGATGAGAGGTTGGGAAACGTGAGCGAAACATGTTGATTGACTTTGACCGAATAGGACAATAATGTCGGAGGTGTAATTTTAAATCTTTTGTGTGAGACCGGATATGGACGACAGTCTCTTTAAATGCTCCAGTCTTGCCCTCGCAGTGCTCGAACTTGCTTCCTTTTCTCTAACCAAACATCCAATGAACATTACCGCTTTGTAAACCTCGGCTGATGATATCTTGTAAAGATTCTATGCACTTAGCACTTCGTAGGATAGCTGTTACCCGGAAGGTAAATTTATGGGTCCGACGATCTTCAGATAGAGACGCGGGTAATGAAATATCGTGGATATCAGATATCCGGATAAGAGAAATTTTAGGTAAAACACTAGTTTCGCCAATCTAGCTATCTTCAGTAAGATCTGGGGCATGTATCTCGACTGAAGCATTAGCCTGTGATAACGACAAGTTCGAAAAAGCTTTCGGTTCCCTCCTTGCATCTCAAGGATCAAGTCTTGTATTGATGGCTTAGCGGTCGGCATTGTAGAATTTGCGGTATGCGACGAAACCACAATTTGAGACTGGAGAATGCAGGTGGATAGACAGTTTGCATGAACTAGAGTGATCCACGCCAAGCAAACTGAGATCGCAGGAGAGAGGCACGAGTGAACACCCATAGCAGACAAGTCTGTGATGAGAAGGTTTCGTCAAGCCATTCAGAACCAATGCGCCCTGGCCTGATACTATAACTGGGTCTTCGTGACAACACCTGATTGTCTCATGGTGTTCTTCCAAGCTCGACGACGTGGCAGATCTCAACTCAGATATAATTTCTGGATCTATCATTCCAGCCGCTGAGTACGATGCTAATATTGAGATCATACCAGTCCTTTCAGTCCCAGAGAGTTGTCCTTGTGTTATCCCATGCCTGTCGTGACCAATCAAATCTGGTGGCTTCCGTAGCTCAGTTGGTTAGAGCGTCGTACTAATACTTCAATCCGAATATCCGGTAATGCGAAGGCCTCTGGTTCAAGCCCAGGCGGGAGCAGTCCCGTTGCCATCCAGTCATTCTTTTTGATATTCTTCATCCCGGGAGGATAGCTTCTCATGGTGTCTGGCTCCAAAACGTTAGCACTGTTATACAGCAGTGGACCCACCATATAAGCCTGGAGCGACACCACCCACACGTTTTTCTAGACATTTACAGCGAGATATCACTTATCAGTCCCTAAATAGTTAGTCATCAGTGATAACTTCACCTTGAACGTTATTGCTTGTATATGTGCCACCGATTAGATCATTGTTGGGGACCTAGACAACGTAGGAGCTACAGACTTATGGGAGAGGCTGCAGTAGAGTACTTAAAGATGAGTGAAAAGGTTACATATGGTTCAGTGTCTATTTCCTTTGAGTGTTCATTTGGTTAGAGAAGTGGCCTGGCCTGTCAAGCGCCTCGAGAGATTTCTTAAGTAACATAGAGAATCAGAAAAGTGGAAACGCAGGGCTGTTGACAAAGGTAAATTTTGCATATTTGCTTGGTTTTGGGGTAGTGTTGAAAAGCTTAAGAGATCATCGATCAATATGAGATCAGTTCGAACTAGAGTTACTCGAGACTAGTACTCCGAGCCACCAAGGCGGAAATAGAGTAGTCAGAGCGGCATTCTCAGCACCGTCTTAGATCATTTGTATGCAACTCGTTAAGTCGAGTCACAAGGTAAGTCGAATCTGGTCTCGTTATTGGACCAATTGTTCATTGTAAGACTGGAAAATAGGCCGTGTACAATATAAGCGCAAAGTCAGACCCTTTGGTTGGCTGGCATTGAGGGAAGAGAGGGCTTCTTATACCCAA
>JABEXW010001218.1:0-30021 GCA_013266185.1 Fusarium sarcochroum | reverse complement strand
CATCAGCATCAGCATCAGCATCAGCGATAAGATGAGACGGCGCTTGTGTAATGGCCGGAGGAAAAGGCGCAGACGCATGATGCCTAAGGCGGAAAGGTGTCACTTCTGGTTGCCGAGCAGGGAATGTGGAGACAGAGAAGACACAATGGTGCGTCATTGCCAGGCGAGTCACAAGGTCATGAGCAGGGGATGCTTCAGTGTTCGGAGGCGTAACTGACGAATCCAGGCAGGCACGGCCAAGGCCACCCGCCCCCAAGCGCCGAAACAGGCCGCAGGCACGCGCAACACTGTACCTAAGCTTCCCCCAGCTCGGACAGACCTGAGCTCCGTCACTCCATTTACCTCCGCTCTCTTACCTCTTAACCAACCATCTTATCTCTCCAACTCCATCTTGCATCCTGCATCTTCATCTATCAACACCAGCTCGCAATCACCGTCGAGCACCTTCATAACTTCAATCCCACTCTTCTAATCATCTCTTGGTCGCATTCTCGACCCCATTGCCCATCATGAAGAGTGCTCTTCTTACTGCTGCCGCGCTTCTGGGCTCTGCCCAGGCCGGTGTTCACAAGATGAAGCTCCAGAAGGTCCCTCTCGCTGAACAGCTGGTATGATCGACTCTCACGATGCACGCGCGTTATGTTCAAGCTTTCTAACACAATCTACAGGCCACCAACTCCGTCGAGGACCACCTCCAGAGCCTCGGTCAGAAGTACATGGGTGCCGCTCGCCCTAAGAACGCTGCTGATTACGCCTTCGCCTCCAACACTCCCAACGTTGAGGGTGGTCACCCCGTCCCTGTTTCCAACTTCATGAACGCCCAGTGTAAGCTTCCCTCTGTTCATTGAACCTCGCTCGGCGCTGACTTCCCCCAGACTTCTCCGAGATCACCATCGGTACTCCTCCCCAAAGCTTCAAGGTCGTCCTCGACACCGGTAGCTCCAACCTCTGGGTTCCCTCCCAGGAGTGTGGCAGCATTGCCTGCTACCTCCACTCCAAGTACGACTCCTCTGCCTCGTCGACTTTCAAGAAGAACGGCAGCGAGTTCGAGATCCACTACGGATCTGGTAGCTTGTCTGGTTTTGTCTCCAACGATGTCGTCTCCATTGGTGACCTCGAGATCAAGGACCAGGACTTTGCCGAGGCCACTAAGGAGCCCGGTCTGGCCTTTGCTTTCGGTCGATTCGACGGTATCCTCGGTCTCGGCTACGACCGTATATCTGTGAACCAGATGGTCCCTCCCTTCTACCAGATGGTCAACCAGAAGCTTCTGGACGAGCCCGTCTTTGCCTTCTACCTTGACGACCAGGAGGGCCAGAGCGAGGCTACCTTTGGTGGTGTTGACAAGTCCAAGTACTCTGGAGACATCGAGTACATTCCTCTCCGCCGCAAGGCTTACTGGGAGGTTGACCTCGACGCCATTGCCCTCGGTGACGAGGTTGCTGAGCAGGAGAACACCGGTGCCATCCTCGACACTGGTACCTCTCTCAACGTCCTCCCCAGCGCTCTCGCCGAGCTCCTGAACGCCGAGATTGGTGCCAAGAAGGGCTACAACGGCCAGTACACTATCGACTGCGAGAAGCGCTCTTCTCTCCCCGATATCACCTTCACCCTCGCCGGTTCCAACTACAGCCTCCCCGCCACCGACTACATCCTTGAGGTCCAGGGCAGCTGTATCTCTACCTTCCAGGGCATGGACTTCCCCGAGCCCGTGGGACCCCTCGTCATCCTTGGTGATGCTTTCCTCCGACGATACTACTCTGTCTACGACCTCGGCAAGAACGCCGTCGGCCTGGCTCGTGCCAAGTAAGATATGAATTATTTATGTATGAGTTATTCCAGATAGCGAATGGGAACACGCAGCATGGACTTGGTTTTGGACATTGGCATGGGACTAGTTTGAATGATACAACAGACCTAGAGCTTGAAAGATTGAGAGAATAGGGTCTCGTTCTTGATGCTCAGTAATATGAATCTTATCGGCTTTTTGCCTAGAATGTAAAATACCTGATTCCCTGGTGCTTATGGTGAGATCATATTTAAGCTTAGTAGCTGTAATTACTGGGGTTTGTTATGATCATGATTACGATTACGCTAGGCCTGCAGCCACGCCCTGGGTTTAATTGGTTTTATTGAATCACAGCTTGAAGCTGATACATACCAAGCTTGTCTCGACAGCAACGTCACTCCGTTGGAAATGTACTGTGGATAACGAGCAGTGGAAAATCTCTACGTTAGCCCCTTGAGTCGTACAGACAATCAGTTGGACCGATCATATTTGGTGTAACCCAAACTCATCGATGTTTGTCCTGCATCACTGCACTGCACTGCACTGCACTCACTGCGTAGACTAACAATAAACCGTTGGATTCAGTTAGTCACGTGCGTGGCTCCTCAGGCCTCCCCCTCGAAAAAGGGTGCCAGAGTGGGTCCGGACCTGGTCAGCAAGTAAGGGTACTTGGCGATCGAGACACATTCTTCCCCCCAGCGCAAAGCAAAGCACAAGCAACTCCCCCCCATTTTTCGACTCGAATTATTGCCTCGAGACGTGTTTGTCGCGTAATTTCCGAGTCAAATACGCACTGTTACATCGATTGCACGATTGTGTCGTGGTTATCTCGATGAGGGCGTTTCGTTTGCGCTTCCTCAACCAAGCCTGTTATTTACCTGGAGTTGCACCAGCGACTGCGACTGGACCTGGACCCGTACCCGTTTCTGCCATCCACTACCGCTACCGCTGTCATTCCAGCTGCCACTGCTAACCACACTGCCACTGCCACTACCGCGTATCGCGACGAGGCGCGGCATACGCCCCGACGACGACCTACGATTGAAGCCATCATGACCACGCCGACCATGGCCCAGCCTGCCACCATCCAGGCCAACGGCACATCGGAATCACCTAGCCTCGACAAAGCGCAACCCGTCGCCCCAGGAAAGCGAAAACGCGAAGATGAGGAACGCGATGAGGATGATGGTTCCGAGGAACAAAAACCTGCCATTACCAATGGCGAGCCCAAAAAAGACCAACGCGACTTGATAAAATCTTTCGTCGAGGTTTTGAGCAGGTATGCCTGCTTTTTTTAATTCGATGATTTTTGTCACATCGCAACTTTGTCGCGAATGGCCTCGTCCCACATACTAACGCATCTCCAATAGCTTCGACATCGCTCCATCCATCCTAAAGCGCCCCTTGCCCGAAGTCTCTGATGATAGCGACGATGAGCCCCGAGCAAAGCGCCAAAAGTCGACCGATCCGTCCACCATTTCCGACAAGGCTGCAGCGGATGCGTATGATGACCTCGATCAAGTTGCTGCCGACCTGGTCTCTGCGATCCAAATAGCTCTCAAGGATATCAAGGCTCAATCGCCCGAGGATAAGAAGGAGGACGTCGACGACACATTGAGAACACAAATCGCAGAGTTCAAGGACAAGGCCATGCAACTTCTTCGTCGGGAGAAGGCCTACCCAAAGACCACTGCCGAGCCTCTCCCCGTCGAGGCCAAGCTTCCATCATCTCCTCAAAAGGGTGAATTGGTTCTGTCTCTCGTCGGATATGCACCTCAAGAAAGAAGGCTGTTTTCCAGTCTTCCGACCTCTAATGAGACTAACTTGCGTGATCTGCCCATGCCTCAAGGCGTTTCATTAACCCACATCATGCCCACGACGCCTCATGAGCGAACTCAGACTCTTGGAGACCTGTTCTCGTCACCCCGATCCCTGCCGCCTTTGCAGCCACCGAAGCAGCCCAAGACACAAGCCAAGGGTAACGCACTTGACTTCTATCGCCCAGAACTGACAGATAATTGCAAGTATCGAAGTAGTTCTTACTTTACCACCAAACTATCTGCAGGATACTATCTCGACTACAGCAATGCGACTCCTTCGTCACAAACTCTGACCAAGCAACGAGAACGCGCCCAGAGTCTAGCAGGGAAGCGACCCTCAACCACCGAGCTCGAAATGCACGAGATGGAATCGCTTTTCCGGGGTGCATTTTCTAGTTTTGCGCCGTGCAAGGACGATTCAGCGGCGTTGGTACCTTCAAGTGTTGCGGGTCGAATGTGGTGGCAGCGATCAGGTCAACGTCATTTCCAGAACATGATCGAAGTCGAATACTACGCCGATGGTGAAGAGGGCGAAGAGAAAACCGACAAGAACGAGATGGATATCGACGAAAAGGCCGTCCAAGAAGCGATTGATAACTGGGATGAATCTGTCGTTGATCCATCGCTCGAAGAGGCCCTGGGATCCAAGAGAACGAGTGAGGAGAAGGAAGTTGATGAGATTCTTGAAGAGGTCACCGACATGATTGAGACCCTGTCTTCTTACCAGCGTATCCGAAACCTTAACCTCCCCAACTCGCAAAATCGTTCATCGAGCGATCCAGTCACAGGCGACATGTTGGCTACTCCTGGACCAACTCCTTCAGAAGGCGAGCAAGCTACTTACCTCATGCTCAAGGCGCAGCTTGCTCTCATCATCAAGACACTACCGCCATATGCGGTCGCTAAGCTAAATGGAGATCAGCTAGAGGATCTTCTGATCAGCACCAGGGTACAGGTTCAAACTGACCAATACAAGGGTGTTATGGAGGAGGATGAAGCGGCTATTCAGGCTCGCCTCCGAGCGCAACAGCAGGTTGCTCAAGCTAATGCTCGACCGCCTCCACAACGCACGCCTAGCTTGTCGGGCGCCTCATATGGGCATCACACACCCCAGAACCAGTACGCAACCCCCCAAAGACCCTCTTCAATGCAGCAGCAGCAATACTACCGACCTGGGCCTACACCTGGCTTCCAACCTCAACCCCGACCCATGCCCGCGCAGCCTCGACCTCCTCAACCTAATCAATATTCTCGACCCAACGGCTACCCTGCTCAGTATGCAACACAGGTTGCCAAGGCTCAGACCCCCTACGGCCACCAGAGCATGCCTCAGTATGCCTCACAGCAAAGGCCCCAGTTTGGGCAAATTCCCGCTCAGCAGGGAACTCCTACTGCTCGATACCCTTTTCAACCAAGCTATCCACAGCAACAAGCCGGTACACCTTCGCAGCCTAACTTTGGGGCTTACACGAACGGTCAAGCTATGCCGCAGCGCACGATGTCTCCTCAGGTCAATAGACAGGCCTTCAGCGCATCCCCGAATATGCAGCAGCCTCAGAGATATGGGACGCCGAATCAGGCTATGGGAAATCAAATGAACAGGTACCCTAGCAACCCCCCTCAACCAGGAACGCCCGCTCAGAACCCTGGACTTACAGGATACCACACCGTTATCCCTGAGGCTCAACAGCAGCGGATCCTCGATCAAGCTAAAGCCCGGGTCGCCGCTCAAGAACGGTCCGCCATGTTCGCCGACAAGATCGCGCAGCCAGGCACTCCTGGGTATGGAGGAGGAATGGGCCAGGGCGGTACTATGGATGCCAACAGGCTTGCGGCTGCTCGAGCAAGTATCGCCGCTCAACAGAAACCACCGACTCCCAACTCTCAGCGATCGAGTATGAACGGGACACCAGGGCCTCAGGTTCCACACAAGGTGACCCCTGTACCAGTCCCACCTATCCCAGGCATGCAGCGAAAGCCGTCATCATAGGCGATGGATTCTGGTTATTTGGTAAGGGATGGGGAAATAAACGAGTCGGAAGCATCGACCCGAATTTGGAGCACGGCGAGTAGCGAGTGAAAGACTAGTCAGGTGGGCGTTTTTAGAGATGGATTCTCGAATTGTGTTTAATAGCTACGTTTTGAGGAGTTGGTTTTTTTGAGAACCAGGGAAAAAGGCACGTGAGACTTTTTTGTTCCAGGGAGAAGAGGATTAGGTGGAGGTGTTATTATTGAGTTGTTGACCTGGGATAAGGAAACTCCTGGTTGTGTAATCCAAGTCGCCGAATTGGCGCGTGTATGCAGATAAGAAAAGGTACACCATTATGTCGTGGTGTGTCGTGAGTTTTACTTTTCGCCAGTGAGATCCAATATTGGATAGGTTTAATTGAAGGTGAATTGGTTGTGCAGTAGAGAGACCTAACTAAAGTTGAATGTTGAGGTAATTGGGGGAAAAAAATTAGCTGTATGGCATGTCACAGATCAGAAAAGATTGAAAAGAATCAAGCATAGATATACCTACATGTAGCATATGTACCAGATCAAGACGTTTTATCAGTTAATTGTCAAATTCTACAGAGCTGAGGGGTATCTATCAAAGGCCAGTATCGGCGGCCCGTACTGAGCATCTCTACCAATTCCCAAAACAAGATTTTATTTATACAACTTTTGTTTTTCATCCGGTCGTATGATCCATTTTCATCTGGACTAGCAATCTACAACCCTGGAGTCACAGGCGTCTTTGGCAGATCGCTGAGTTCAGCCGCCATCTCCCGCTCCTGCATCATCTCGAGGACAATGCGGCGTAGCTCAAAGACAACTTCAACAGCGATAAGTAGGATGATAATCAGCTCCAGGCGAGTACCATGCTGCTCGCTTGACATCTCACGCAAAACACTGGCGATCTCGGCGGCGTAGTCCATCTTCTGGTTCAGCGCCCGGATGCGCACGTTCACGTCGAGTGCACGACCGACCTGCTCATAGTAACCCTCAAGTCCCAGATCGGAACTGGTGTCCCAGAAAATGTCGGGTAGAGAGTCAGTGAGTTCGGAGTAGTGGTTGAGACGGGCGCGCAAGCTAAGCAGTTCGCCCGTCTTTTGGAGGATGAAGCGACGGCTGAGGGGCACACCGGCACCCTGGGAGAGAAGAGCGGGGATGTTTCGTGTGCTTTCAAAGTAAGACGTCAAGGTAGTCTCGAGAACTGCAAGCTTTGTACTTCTAGCAAGACCCGAGGAAAATGCAACCTTTGCTAGAGTGGTGTCTAGCTTATCGGCCTCCTTGTGTTCTTTGCGGGTGCCGATAACAATGACGTCGCCTTTGAGCAAGCTTGCTTCTCGGTTTGCGTCGGTTGTGAACTCGAGGTCCTCAAACTCCCGACACTTGATCGGGTGCGCTTCTTCGGCGGCGCGCATGATTTGCCTGGTAACGACGTCTGGAGGCAGCGACCATGTTACAACAGTGCCGGAGGGAAAGACAAAGATGTCTCCACCATTGACTCCTCTTGCATGGACCACCTCGTTTGCGTCAAATCCCGTACCATCCGGATCGATGTCGAAGCCATGTGATGACAGGATCTCGAGGACTATAGGCATCTTGAAAGATTCCGCAACGCATGTTGCGCTGACAACATTGGAGGGCTCATCGCTGGGACTTCCTGGTGCTGTTGCATCTCGTTTCGGCTGCTGGGCGATAATGGCAACGCGCCGGAGCGAATTCTTGGCTGTGTTGGGTCGAGTAGGTTTTCGCTTTGAGGCAGCAGTGGCATTCTCTTCCTTAGCTATCTCAGAGACCGAGCGAGAGTCGTCGTTGGCTTGGGAAAGGTAGGGGTTCGAGGTGAAGAAGCTGCGCTTTCGTGGGAAACTGGCCGGAGATGTGATATGGAATGCCCGATGAGGTCTCAGCCGTGGCCCAGCGACCGAAGTGTGAAAGAGGCGGGCGACATTGAGGGTGATCCGCTGCGGGGAATTCCTCATGATGCTGCAAATTAGTCCATAGAAGGTGAGAGACGTTATATGTCAACTCAAGACTTGAATTGAAAATGAATGGATCCCGAATCAAAGGATGTCGACTAACAAACGACATCGGAAGCGGGACCGATGATAAGATAGGTTAGTCACTCGGGCTTATCTACATGTGATAGGTCAGGTGATCCCCCTCAACGGAATAGCCTCATGCTAGACCGCTTCAGGTAGTCATCTTGACACCCATGACGAAGTCCCACCACAAGAGAGATCCATCTCTAGGGGAGACCAGAGACAGCCCAGAAACGGTTAATTACGCTACGCTTCTCAACACCGACGGGACGCGACGACTTAAATTCAAAAGACGCCCCCTTGACCTTTCAACCCTTCAACATCCTCTTGGCGCCAACTTTTTCGTCTCTTCACTTCCTCTTTTCTTCTGTTCCGCTATCTTTTCCTTGCGGACTCATAATTCTCATTCCCCTCCTCTACCCCACCATCATCTATCACCATGGATCTGAACCCCAAGTACGACAACTATGATTTCCCTATCAAGGGCCCTGAGAAGCAGGATGGCCACGCCGGCTACCTCACGGATGACCAGATCGCCAAGCTTCATCAGTTTCGAATGATGCTCGAGTCCGAGGGCGTCACCGACCGATTGGACACCTTGACTCTGGTACGAGATATAGCTCCTAGGACCCTGAAAAAGGGCCGTGTCAACCTTCGGGAGATGCGCCGCCATGGATCATAGCGTATACTGACAACGCCTCTTTACAGCTTCGATTTCTCCGTGCGCGCAAGTTTGACGTCGAGGCCTCAAAAGCCATGTGAGACTTTTTTTTTTCATTATCTTCTGGCGGTGGAACGAGAAATGCGCTGGCCGCGACAGGGGGGCTGACCGCCACTATAGGTTTCTGGATACCGAGAAATGGCGAAAGGACACCAAGCTCGACGAGACTGTCCCTGTCTGGGACTACCCCGAGAAGGCTGAGATTGGAAAGTACTACACTCAGTTCTACCACAAGACCGATAAGGTATGATCAACTGTTGTCGATGGGGAGAGTTATCATGAAGACATATGCTGACTGAAGCTTTTTTTTTTATACAGGATGGTCGTCCCATCTACATCGAGACCCTGGGCGGTATCGACCTGAACGCCATGTACAAGATCACCACCGCTGAGCGCATGCTTACCAACCTCGCTGTCGAGTACGAGCGCGTCGCCGACCCCCGTCTCCCTGCTTGTTCCCGCAAGTCTGGCCACCTCCTCGAGACATGCTGCACCATCATGGACCTCAAGGGTGTCTCCATCGGCAAGGTCCCCCAGGTCTACTCGTACGTCAAGCAGGCCTCAGTCATCTCCCAGAACTATTACCCTGAGCGTCTCGGCAAGCTGTACATGATCAACGCCCCTTGGGGTTTCTCTACCGTCTGGAGCATCGTCAAGGGCTGGCTCGACCCCGTCACTGTCTCCAAGATCAACATCCTCGGCTCCGGCTACAAGAGTGAGCTCCTCAAGCAGATTCCTGCTGAGAACCTCCCCAAGCCGTTCGGCGGCGAGTGCCAGTGTGAGGGTGGCTGTGAGAACAGCGACGCCGGTCCTTGGCACGACCCCGAGTGGGCTCGTCCCGCTTGGTGGGAGAAGAAGCAGGATGCCAATGTCATTGAGAACAAGGGCTCTGAGATCGAGGAGCCTACAAAGGCTCCTGAGGCTGCTCCTGTCGCTGAGGGTGCTGATGCTACCCAGACTGCTCCCGCTCCTGCCCCTGCTGCCGCTTAAAGGAACGGTGTTGTGCCACATGGATGGCTATGGATGAATGATAGAGCGGTTATTCTGCATGACATAGACCGCATATTTTCTCTCTTTTACTATGCTGTTTTCAACAACAAACCGGGGTTTGAGAAGTTGCCTGAGCGGGAACATGAAACGATAAAACACGTTGCAAGGGAGTAGGGCGGAGCGTGAAGTTTGTAGGGAGTGAAAAAGACTGCTAGGCCTCTCTTTTCTTAGCTGTATCAATATGCTGGTATGGCCTATTTCGTGTGTGCCTAGACTTACGTTAGATGTTGGTTCCTTGGCCCGAGAGCTTCCTTATCAGGACTGTATTAGTCCTCAACAAATAGACGCGGTCTTTATGCTTTGTGTGTTCCAGTATGTGATGATGTAGTATTGTCGATTAATCCAATTCGCCCAAACTCCAAAGCATGCCTGCTTAGACTGTCCGTAATACACTGAATTCCGCCCCTGGGTATATGTAAGGTAGATGCGAGGTTATCGCCCTTGTGTAACGACATACTCGCCCGCGACGCGCGCCCTCTCCATCTTGGCCACCACGGCAGGCATCTCGCGCTTTAATCTTCCGAGACCCTCGACAGCCCTTCGGAACCCCGTCTCGACGCCATCCTGCCTCTCGAGAGGCTGCACATCAAGCTCGACCTCTGCAGCCTCCACGACAACTTGCTTCTTGCGCGCGTCGAGGAGGTCATCGTCGCGCTTGAGACTGTCGCGTAGTTGCTCGGCTTGGTTCTCGGCGGCGGTGGCGGGCACGGAGCGTTTCATGGCGGCGACATCCTCGAGAAGTTTCTCCTCTTGGGTGATGAGGTCTGCGACGCGACGGCGCTTGCGCGTGTCGAATGGTTTGTAGACGGGATCTGGCTCGGCGGTGGATTCGGAGAGGAAAGAGTCTGGAACGACGGGGAGGCCGTTTATAGAGAGGTTTGGGGATGCGATGGAGAAGGTTTTGTCGATGTACTGTTATTTGTTAGTCCTGCTACACCGGGTAGAAGAATAAAGAGGGGGTTTACCTCATTGACGAGTTTCTCTATCTGATTGCGCAATTCATCTTCGCCGACATTGCCCTCAATGACAGGGAAGGCGTCGTTAAGGTGCTCGGCGGCGGCGCGACGGACGTTTGCGATGAGGTATGAGAGGTCGTCGGGGGTTTGCAGCTCGATCTTGCGCTGGACTTGGGAGACGACGGATTCAGAGTCCATGACGAATTGTCTCCTCAGAGGAGAGGGAGGAAGGGGATTAAGTAAAGAATTGGTAGAGAGGGTAGAGGGAAAGGTTGGGCTATCAAGGTGCGAGTGCCCCGCGGCGTTAGTTAATTGTTTACTTTGAAACCCGGCGGCCGACTCGGAAACGGAGACGGTGTAGGGCTTATCTTATCGCTTAATGACTGCTCAGAACATGCTTCTTTGACTTGTAAACTATTTCTTTATTATTTTGTCAAGTCAAACTCGCTTAATCAAACTTCGTATATGTATATGTCATTATAAATTGCTCAAGACTAAACGTTTCTCATGTATCAACCCAACGCTGCTCGTCTACCCTGAACTCAGACACGAGAACTCTGCGATTAACGCCTTCTTGTTCCCGCTTACAGTAAAGCAATATCTTGTCCATCGGAGCACCCGACAGCTCTGATTCAACCTCGCCCATTCTGCGTGATTCTGGTAGCATTGGCAGCTGTAAATCCTGGCGGCGTATTGGAGTGTTTAGGTCAAAGTCATCCGCCAAGTCAATGCCCTGATAGAAATCCCCTTCTTCCATTTCGACGACTTTCTTGGCTACACATGTCGCGATGTGGGCATCCCAGATACCTTCTCTGTGAGGGCTTGTTCTGAGGAGCTTTATAGCTTCGATTCGAATGCGGTGAACGCGACATTTGACAGCTGTAAAGTAGAGTGGTGCTATCCAGCCGAGGTCGATGATGGACCTGGGTATATGAGCCGTCATGACATGCAGGGGCATCTCTTCTTCAAGAAGCTCATCCTTGAGAGATATCTGCCACAACCCTGTCAACTCCTTGACGAGTAAGATGAACTTGTCTGTACATGAATCGTATATGGTCTCATTGGTGTGCAGACATGTGTCAGCCATGATGCTTGTCATGGCGTGGTGTATACGTAGAATCTGGCAGATCTTCTCCACGTGTATACTCATATTATTCCGGTGAGTTTTGACGAACTCTTTATACATGACTTGCCATTGAACAAGCCTTGACTTGGCGAGTTGTTGAGAGGTATGATCGGTTGCTGTCACGGTGCTTTGACGAGCCCGATGAGTGAGGTGGAATATCTGGTTATAAACAACCTCTAGTACCTTCCAAGCGTCGTTGAGAGAACCAAAGTGATCAAGTGGACTCTCCTGGGAGTACGGGGCTGGCTGGAGGATAACACACGAATGATGGTGGAGGTGTCTAAAGAGCTCAACCTGTATGTGCAGTCTAGACAGGGCCTCCACTATCCAGGCGTCGGTCGCTTCATGACAGGGTTTCAAGGCCAGGATCCCAGATTTTACATCGTGGAGGCCCTGCATATGGCTCAGAATGTCAAGCCCATTCTTGAGGTGAAGTTGAGCTGTCGCAAAGTGACCCCGGAAGAACTCCAAGCACACAAAGATGATGCAAGTGATGAGAGCCACACGACAGGACGCTCTATCCTTGGCGGAGAAATGTGGCTGCAGGTGGCCGATGGCCTTGACGTACTGCTGTAGCGTAAACTGCTCCTGTTGGTTCATCCCAGCCCTGGGGGAGTTCTTATGCATACCCAGCCCGAGAACGCCTTTCTTATGGGCCGAGCTCAGGGCGAGGAGGGCATGTAGCACAGCTGGTTCCCTAGATCCAGCCTGGAAGACGAGGGTGTTCCAGAAGCCAGAAGAGAAGGTGGCGGTTATCTTTGTCGAGGTGCGGCACTTGAACCAGTCAAAGTAGAGCTTCTCATGCGCAGTCAAGGGGACGGCGAGGGTCGTCTGGAGAGGAGTGGCTGGTCTATCCTTGGCTCTGGCTTGTATTAGAGCATGGGAGCCTCCACCCCAGATGCCATATCCGTCGCAGATGCGGCCGGTTGATAGGCATCTTTGACATGCTGGACGACCTTCGTCACACTTGACTTTTCTCAATCTGGTAGAAACGAGCGATCATTAACTATACCGTCCGTCTCTTGTCGGTACAGAGTAGGTAACTCACTTGCACGTCTTACAGCCAGACTTGACCTTTGATCTGCCTTTGCGGGACATGGCGACAATAACAGCAACAGGTAAAGAGCTGAAACAGTGTTCTACTGCATGTATCAACAGTCAAACTGCTAATTTGTCTGCTCGGAAACTCGATGTTCTGCTTGGTTGCCGGAGATAAAGTCGAGTCTTCCGAATCTTATAAGTGGGAAACGTTTGATGACCGCTGTCCTGCCCCCCGCGGATGTCTCCGCTGACGGGATCGACAACCCTGTAAATGCTGACCCCATTGGGCTGCTCGGAAACTCTGAGCTCTGATTGGTTCGACAACTAATGTCAGAAATGCTGGCTTTATCATGCCAAGATAATATTGATATTCAGACAAGCCTCACGAGTGACGATGCCTTCATAATATTGATGCAAGTTGGCCGGAGTTAGGACTTGAAATTACTCAATACGTTTTTGCACTCTTCACAATACTGTTGTAAGTTGACCGGAGTTAGGACTCAAGAATATTCAACGGCTTGTCGGGCCCCTTCTAACATCCGCGAATGATATCAGTGAGTTAGCTATGTTGAAGTTGTTTCACTATATAAGTCGAGACTCTATGAGTCGAGAATTATACTTTCACAGATCAACCAGTCGAAGAACAAATACAAATCCTACAAAATTAAATTCGCAAGTTCGAGCTCTTAAGTTCAAATCACTATGTCTCCCAAAACCGTCCCTCACGTCCCTCTCGGAAAGAATGGCCCTCTCGTTGCCCGTATGGGCTTGGGAACCATGGGTTTAACCCGTCCTACGTACGGAGCTGTACCTAGCGAAGATGAGATTTTTGCCTTCCTCGATCGCGCATATGAGGCTGGATCGACGTTCTGGGATAGTGCCGAGTAAGTCTAGTGATTTATGAAATCAAGAGAAGCCTTAACAGTAAAAACAGCTTTTACAATAACTGCGAGGAACTCATCGGCAAGTGGTTCAAGCGAACAGGCAAGAGAAACGAAATCTTCCTCGCATCAAAGTTTGGCTATGTCAAGGGAAGCCCTAGCTATGAGCTCAATACCTCGTACGAGTATACCAAGGAGGCTTGTGCGGAAAGCCTGCGACTCTTAGACGTTGAGTCTATCGATATTTGTAAGTCTTGAGCTTTGGCAAGGGACTCTGTATCGGGAACTATAACTTTTATAGATTATTTGCACACGCCCAATCCGGAAACTCCGATTGAACAAACCATGCGTGCTTTGAAGGAGCTTCGAGAGTAAGTAACTATATGACCAAGCAGAGTACGTATACTAAAGACCCCTTAGTGAAGGAAAGATCAAGCACATCGGATTGTCGGCTGTGACCTCGACCACTCTCCGTAGAGCTGTTAAGATCGCCCCCGTTGCTGCTGTGCAGATCGGTTACTCTCCATTTGAGCTGTACGGCGAGGGAGAAGAAGGCACTCACATCCTGGCAACATGTCGCGAGCTCGGAGTTGCCGTCGTTGCAGCCATGCCTCTCGGTCGTGGCCTTTTAACCGCTAACTTTGTTGACGGAACAGCCCTTAGCGAGCAAGGCAATGATATTCGTGAGCAGCATCTTCCCCGTTTCATGCCCGAGAACCGCGACAAGAACATCCAGCTCGTCAGTCAGTTCAAGGGGCTAGCGGACAAGAAGGGCATCACCACTTCGCAGCTGGCGCTGGCTTGGTTGTTGAAGCAGGGTGATTATGTTATTCCTATTCCTGGCACCAAGAGGATCAAGTACTTTGAGGAAAACTGGGCTGCGCTTGATATTAACCTGAGTGATGAGGAAGAAGCTGAGGTTAGACGCTTTGTGGAAAAGGCTGACATTGCTGGTTTGGCGATGCCTGCTGCTATGAAGGACTGGCTGTTCAGAGACACTAAGGAAGAGTCTTAGTTGAGATCGTTACCGATTCTATCCACGAATTTATATACTCGAGGCTTGTGGATCTTTTGTATAAGTCACTTGATCTTTGAATCAACTACAAAGGAGCCTAGCTCTCAAAGTCTTATTCTAAGAGCATTATCTGAATTGTGGCTGCTACTGTACTGTATCGATTCTATGGCTATCCATAAACCCAACGAATGGTGATGCCCCAAAACTGTGCTTGAGCCCTCATTCGGTAATACCACTGTACGCAAACAATACGTCCTTCACATCGTCCCATACATCTGTATCAATGATGCCCTTACTCCACAACGAGTTCAGAATGTCGTCGACGTAAGCCTCGCTTGTGTAAGGCTCGTTTTCGGTTAGCACGTTAGGAAGCGAAAGCTCACGACATATCTCTTGAAGATACAAAAAATACGAGGCCTCAATCCTACGGACCACTGCTGTGGCAATGTAGTTTGGATCGTGCATAGGGTTGTAGTGGTGAACGTTGAGCCCCCACCGCCCGTTCTGAATGTCTTGTACGGCTTCGAATGTTCGCCAGGTATCGGATTCTTCGTTATGAATGGTGAAGCTCCATTGGTAGTGCGGTCCAAGAAGAGGCCGTGAGATGGCTACAGACAGAGTAGACCACTTGGGTGGAGAGAAGGGCCCGTAGGCAGGGTAGTCATTGTCATAGTCGTAAGAGTCCGACATCGGGGCGGATATTAGTGAGTGTTAGAGAGTGTGAGTATGTAAGTAGATATCTAGTGTGCTGCTGGCCAAGTAGAGGATCCTGTCTGCTAATCTATATTAAACCATGCGTAAAGCCCTTAAACTGAGTCACTTCTCATAGAAAATATCCTGAGTCTCTGCCTGGGTAATGCTTACTATCGCAGCGTCCCACAAGCTGTGTGTTAGACACTCATTGAGTGCATCTCTGGCCGAATTGTGATTATTTGACTTCAGGGCTACTGATTTTCAGAGGGTTTTATGTGATGAGCCTATGGCACTCAAATCCGTGCTCTAAGTGCATGGCCCACGGCGTACACCTTGAATCGATGGCTGATTCTGCCAATCTACGGTCTAGATTTACGTGATCAAAGAACAGTAATCACATTTGGAGCTCTCGAATGGGATGATTGCGTTTGTTACAGTTTTGTTTTACGGCAATTTGTAATTCGTTATCTACTATCACTTAATAAATTTAGGTCTTTTATACTGTAAGAATCTTGTGCAGACTTTCATTACTAGTCTAAGACAAACTACCCTCCAAATGCAAGCCATTTACTTGGTCTTGCCCTCATGCCATTCAATTGCCGGCATCTCAAAGACCCAGCCCCATAACCTGATACTGAAATTGGACCTCGAGGTGATTCATCATGCTCATAACCGCGACATGTTGCTGCGAAGTGAGTATGCCGACATCCGAAAGGTGACGAAGAACATCGTGAACGTACTGCCTGCTACAGTCGGCTTCTGAGAGCAGGTAGGGTACCGGAACTTGTCGGCATCGCTCGTATACCTCGGGAAGCCAGTTTCTTTTCGTCATTGCGAAGATCAGACCAACGGTGCCACCAATTTGCGGATCCTGGTTTCTGATACGTAGAGCACAGAAGCGACCGGAGAAATCCTTTCGAACTTCGTAGATACGCCAATAGCCTGTGGTGTTGTCAAGGATGGCGAAGCTCCAGAGGTAGTGTCCCGGAATGTTGGAAGGGAACGCCGCAACGTTGAACATGGTTTGCAATTTGCCGCGCTGTGCAGACTCTGTAAGGATCTGGAGGTCGAGGATTAAAATTGGATACGACATTGTTGAAGCTGAAAGATGAATGATTATGGAGGTTTGTTGGGTTGTGTTTGGATATCAAAGAGAGAGGCGAGCATGATGTACATTATATACGTGACCTAACCTGTGAAACATGATGCGTTGTGTGTGATTCTGCACAGAATGATTCCAGCAAGTGCAATGATTCGACGATGCGGGCTGCTTGATACTGATTCACAATAAACTCAACGATGTGATGCACAACATTCACGGACTGTAAACTGTCTCGGGTTGCATGTCCCTACTAGCACAACAAGAAGTTGAAGAACCAGAGTCGACACATGACGTAGCCGAGGTAGTCAGAATTTCATGTTATTAACTTCCAGAAAAGGCAATGTTGAGATATGTAGCCAAGTTGTCGTTCCCCTACCTGTTACACGGCTGTATTCTAGTAACTTACTCTTATTTGTGAATCAGGCATGGAGAACATCAGCGTTGGTTTGTTCAACCAAGTCTAGGAGTAGTCTATGACCTGTCATTATCGAAAAACGATATCTGTCAGTAAATTCGAGACGAATATTTGCTGACAATATGCACTTGTACTGGTGTTGTTGGGGGCCAAGTTGGTTTGGAAGACCCACACTAGATCCTTCGTCATGCTTGAATCTAGCTCAGCCTCAAATAAACAACATCAACCATGATCAACATGACTGCTTCTCGACAAGGCACTCAGCCCGCCGGGCTTTCGACGCTGGCTCCAGAGATCTATTCCATGATCATGAAGGAGCTGCTTACTGGGGACTTTTTCAACCTGATGCAGACAAGCAAAGCCATCAACCACCTGACTACCCCGTTTCTTTACTACAAACTATACACCAGAGAGGGAACCGATGCGGACACAACAGGACTAGTCAATATGCTGAAAGAGAAACCTTGGATCACTGACTTGGTTCACGCTCTAGTGATTGATGAACTGGATGAAGGCGCCTACAGAGAGCTGCTTGCTTTTGATTTCCCGAATCTAGAAGTTATTCTCTTGCAACACGAGAAGAAAGTCAAATTGACTATAAATAAGGAAGAGAAACAGGAGTTGAACAAACACATCCTCCCAAAGTCTCAGTTAACAAATTGTACGTACTCTCATATTCAAGTAAATCGCTCACCTCTGCTCACCTTGACATCTCGATAGTTGTGTGCAACATCATGCGTAATCCTTACAACTACCAGCCGGAGCATCGAAAACTGCACAAATTTCAAATTCACGACGCTATATTATTCAGCCATCCTGCGCTTACTCGTCTCAGGCTTTGCTACGTCGACTTGACAGCCTTTAAAGATGCAAGTGTCGACATGTTTCCGTTTGAGCACCTCACCGAGCTATTGATTGAGGTCAGCCGTCTCAACATCGAAACGCTCAGAAAGATATTATTACCGGCAAAGGCGCTGCAAACTTTCCGCTACCATCAGGAAGTGCAACTCAACTTTACGCTTCAGGAATTTCGAGATCTGCTGTACAAGTTTAAAGACACGCTCAAAGTGCTCAAGCTGCCGTGGCGACGAATCCACGAAGGCGAGACTACGGGCATGGACCTTTCTGACTTTACAGCCTTGAAGCTTCTCATTATTGACCCTAGACTTTTGTTTGGGCCGTGGGATGTTATTCCGGACGTGTATGGACATATCCGGAAGAGAATGCCGCCGAATGTCAAACTCCTCGTTCTAGACGAGCTCCGGTTGCCTTATCATGGTAATGGAGGCGATACAGATGCTCTAGTCCACGAGACCAACATAAAGCTTCTACAGACAATTGTCGAACATAAATGGAACTTGGTTCCACAACTGAGATGTCTACTTTATTACGATGCGGGGAATTTAAAGCTTCCCAAGGGACTCAAAGAGCAGGCCGACGCGCAGAAAATCACGATGTGGGCTGAGGACGTAGACTATGACCCAGATCCTACGTCTGAATGGTTGGATGCATCTTGGGTATTTGGGGAGCCTGGGTCGGGAGAGTCGAGAGATGAGTCGGGAAATTTGAAAGTGGATGAAGGGACATGATAATGTATTTCATGAAATACGAATAGGCTGTGGGAGGAGACTATTAATGGCTTGTCAAGATGTCTTTAAAGGGCCATGTGATCGATCGCGTGCTAACGCGAATATCCTCCCGACCATATAATTGAGCTTATTGCTTACATGTCAAGCTAATTATCAAGGCCAATACGTTTGCATCACCCGTGCAATCGTGGGGGAAAATGATTCGTCAAGTCATAAATTTGGATTGATAGCTATCTTCGAGCTTCTCTTCCCTTCATTCACGGGCGCACACTTCCTGTGGCGACCCATTCAACAACACACCCGACTCCTTACGTCCCAAAACAACACACGCCGACTACACTATACATTCCATTCCATTCCGTTCCCTTAAACAACAGCCGCCTCAACACCCGCTAACCATTTCTCATAACTTTTTTTGACACAGCCACGCGCCTTCAATGGCGGGGCATACAGGAAAGTAGGCTTCTTAGATCTTGGGCTTGGCGGCGGTCCAGGCGGCGATGGCGTCCATGAGAGGAGGCGACAGGGCGTCGTAGGACTCGAGACCGAGGGACTTGAACTGCTCACGGACCTCGGGGGCCTTGTCGGCGGGGAAGCCCTGCTCAATGATGGAAGAGACAAAGGCGGCGAATTGAGGCTCTTGCCAGCCCTTGTCGTCGGAGAGCTCGACGTGGACAAAGTCGAGGCCCTTGAAGGGGTGGTCGGTCTCGATGCGGCCGAACAGGTGGACACCGCAGTCGCGGCAGGCGTTTCGCTGAATGGCAGCGTTCTCGTCAATGATCTTGAGCTTGTCGCCGTTGGCGGTAACCTTGACCTGGTCGCGGGGAATGACAGCGACGATGGAGAAGAGGGCGCCCTCAGGCTTCCAGCACTTGGAGCATCCGCAGGCGTGGTTGTGGGCGACCTGGCCGCCGAGGGTGACCTCGACGGGGTTGGAGGAGCACTTGCAGCGGAGCTTGCCACCGGAGAAGCTGGAGCTTCCCTTGGTGATGCCGTTCTTGAGGCTGGGGTGGAGGTTGTGAGACATCTTGGATGAAGAAGAGTAAGTTGTTGCTGATCGGTAGATGGATGTGATTACTGCGGCTGCTGAGACGAGGGCGGCGGCGACGGCGATGGGAGTCTTGTTCTTGGAGATGATGTTACGAGGAGAAGAAGAAGCCATTGCTAAAGAAGATGAGGGGAAAGCTTTATATCACAACAGCCAGAGGTGCGTGATCCAATTAAGTACTATATGCTTATACCTTCCCCCGCATGATTCTAGTCTAGAATGCCGTAGATTGTACGGTAATCTTGACTGCATAGAGCCAAAATTGGCGTAAGCGTAAGCGCTGAGACAAGAACGCTCCGAGATGCCGAGATATCACCATTTCTCACTGTGTAACACTGAGCGAGAGGAGGTTACGATGGCGTTTTGCGGGGAAGATTCAAGCCGGGGGGTTGGCTACCGACGGTCATCGGAAGCCGACCCCGTCCCCGTGCCCACTTCTTTCATGGATGTCAAACTCCGTTGTACGCAGCGGCAGAGAGATCTTGCTGATAAGATTTACTGAAGAGCGTTTTCTGTATGAGGAAAGCCAAATGAGAGGTTTTACCGAGTAATAGGCGTTTCGGTGAGACTATGGCTTTCGTCTAGAATATACTGTGGAACTACGACATAACTGATACTCGGCACCTCTGCCGGAACACCGGGCTCATCGAGGAGGGATAAGCAACATACACACTGCACAGTGATAGGATAGAAACAATTTACCCCCTCCTAGAGGTCGTAATCTGAAGCTGAGCGTTGTTACCCCGTGTTTTCCTTTTTTCTTACTCTTATTCATCATCTGATCGGAATAATTATAGCTGTTCCGGCAGTGAATACTGGAAATCCCGGAATGCGATCCGATGGCGTATCACGCTCGTCCGCGCGTTAATGAGGGGATTCGTCACGACGGCCAATGAAGAATGGACGATAATGCCAACGAAAACTGACCGATTGACAGCTGATACACGGCATAACTAACTAACGGACCCTTGGAATTCTAAAAGCCGAACCAGGAATTGCGTGACGCCAAGCGTGAGGGGTCTTTTCGCCAGACATGGACTCTTTCGGAAATATTTAGACCTCTTGAGAAGACCCTTTCCGTTACCGGGACGAGTGCGGCGTGGCGACCGCTTGTGACTTAATGCCGAAATAGAGATACAAGGTATGATTGGTGTTTGGAAAGATTGGCTTTTATATCCCGGCTCATTGATGCGATATCGTTGTTGCAACGCGGGGAAACATGCCGATGTTGGTGCGTGCAAGATACTACTTACGTAGTAGATAATATGAAGGACCAACCCCCTTTGGTACTTGAGCTGGGAGGATGCATTTTACTATACCAATTACATACTTGCAGGAATCTTGTCTCTTTCCCATTGGTATTGTCACAATAACGAATCATGGAAGGTAACGTGACCATTTGGAAGGGCGTGATTCCAAAGCAGGGCGGCCTATCAAGCAACGGAGTCCAAAAGTGACCCCGATCACCACGTACGGTACACCACCAAAACTTTACAAAGACATGCTCTTGAAGCAACGATATCAATTCAGTTGAAAATTTCACTAGAAAGTCCGAATCACTTGTGTTTGCAATAATGTCTTGTCCAGCGCGCATTTATCCGCTACGCAAGCCCAAGAACCACCGGGTTCCAATCCCACGATGGCATTTGGCCCTCCCAGATGATGTCACCCATGTTTGCACGGCTTATATCGGAGTTCAGAAACATTCAGATAACCAAGGAGCTGACCACGCCCGGACTGAGGCTATCGCAGCAATTGAATCATGGTTAGACGGAGATTGCGGGCCTTCAGCACATGAGATGTTCACTGTCATTGACGGAAGTGATCTAGAGGAAACGGCTATGTGGGTTTGTTATTGGCTGGACACAGAGAGATATAAGAAGGGCCTTGAGGAACTCTCGCTCAATTCTATTTATTCTCACCTACCAGATTCGGGTCGCGCCTCTATAGGCATCTGGCGAGAGGCTTTTGCTACAGAGTTTCCCAGGCTGGAAACAAACTACTCTGGTCTCGACTATCTCCCTGGTCTCGCAAGACTCCCTGGAGCAAACTTCCCAGAGCATACCACATCTGCCTATTGGGGCGCTGCAAGAGACAGGATCCCATCCTCTGCCTACGATCTCTTCCCTCCCTCAGCAGACATTACTTCGCCAACTGATACTCCTCAAGGTCTTGGCCAGTATCTCGTTGGAACTAACGCTGAAAACTTGGCTCATATCCGCTCGGGCCAGTTCTGGGAGAACTGTGGTCAACAAGAGGCCGATTCATACGACAAAAAGCTCGAACCTACGCTGCGATCTGGTCTCGAATACCTTTGGGAGAACTCACCAGAAACCGGTGCTCTCGGGCTACGATATCTTAGGAACCAAGATCCTTCAGCACCCTCAAGCAGTCGGCCAAGAAAAGAGACCTGTGGTGCTGGATTCTTCACCAGTCTAGAGTCGCTGGAAACTTGGGCCAAGAGTCATCGCTCTCATCTGGCCATTTACCGTGGTGCGCTCACTCACTACAAGACCTTTGGAGATAACAGAAAGTTCCGGACTTGGCATGAAGTTTCGGTTTTGAGAGCGGGGGATGCTAGATTTGAGTATTTGAATTGCGTGCCAAAGACGGGAGTGATTCGGGGTATTCCACTTAGGACAGAGGGTATTGAGTGAGTCTTGTTGAGGTGTCTGTCTAGTTATACTATTACCCTTCGAAAAAACCTGGATCTACCAGTTAATATAGTATAGTAACAAACACTTTCAGCCTCCAGGCCTAACCTTAAGAACAAAGCCAACATTGCAAATTCTTATTTTTAGTAATAATACTAGTATGAAAAGGTATCTCAACTATATACCCTCTTTCGCCTCACCCCTTTACGTTCTCTCCTCTAGGAACTGCATCCTTGACCCATTGCTCAAACGTAGTTGGCTCCAACTGAGCCTTCAACCAGGCTAGGTCCGCACCATAACCTCTCTCGCCAATGAAACCAAACATGGTATTCAAGTCCTTGACCATCCAGATAAGAAAGCGGGCGAAGAAACCATAAGTAACAGGAACGCCCTTTCCAGTGTGTTGGATAAAGATCTCGTCAATGTCTTTGAAACTGAGCTCATCGCTAGCAATTGTGAGAGCCTGGTTCCGAATACCGGTTCTGTCAGGACTAACAAGAGCCTCGACAGCCCATCTACCAATATCTTTCGTCACGGTGACTTGTAGCTTCTTCCCTCCCATATTTTCCCTCCAGCCCGTCATGCAAAGCTGACCTGGGAATCCCCACCAAGCGTTGTCGGCAAACCATGTCGGACGGAGGTTTGTGTACTCCATCTTTTGATTAGAGCAGACAGTTTGAAGATGCTTTTCGATAAGGAACTTGTCCGAGAATGTCTTGCAATAGGAAGGATCCTTATCGCTGAGCTCGCGACCACCGCGGTCAACAGAGGAGTAGACGAAGTAAGGAATGCCGTTACGGGCAGCAGCGTCGATGAGTCCTTTGGCGTCGCTCACTTCAGTCGGGCCATGAGCTTGAGCGAGAAAGACACCAGTTTTAGGAATGATGGCTTTGTCCAGCTGTTGAAGGATTGCTTCGGAGTTGTTCAAGTCGCCGGCGACAATGTTGATGTCGCCATATTTCTCGCGAAGTTTAATAGCACCGGGACCAGATCCTTGACGAGTGATTGCATAGACTTGCTTCGGGTTGATTTTGATGGTAGGATGTGTTAGGAGGGCATCGACGACGGCACCACCTTGACGACCTGTGGCGCCGGCAATGAGAAAGTATTCAATGGTTGCCATGACTCTTCAAGAGTTAGTTCTTGCTCTTCTATGAGGAAGTAAAAACATTGGTGATGAGTGTTTATTATATAGTTCCTGGTACATATCGATATCTTATATCGTACGTTTCGAGTTGCTGTGTACTTTGGTGTAAGTCATACCCACCAACACCAAATAACGTTGAATTACATCAGTTGCCCAATTCGGATGACAAGAACTTCAATTAGTCAGATACGCTTTATTCTGTGGCTAGCAATAGCCTATCACAAAAATATAACCTCATTTACTCTACGGCCGTAAAGGGCTCCCGCGCGGTAATCAAGATGAGCTTACTAGAGTGGGGTTGCCGCGCGCGTTTGTCCTGGGCTTGAGACCAAAAGACTTTGACCTTAACAAGTGACCATGATTTGATGGCCACTGCTTGGTTGAGATATGAGTACTTTACATACTGGCTTGAGTCTCCCCCATTTCAGATCCATAACTATGAGTCTATGATTAGCTTGCCAAGTCATCTTACACAGTCCAAGATAGTTACCGCGCGCAGCATAAATGCTTATTTCTTACCTTGAGATTAAAGTCGAATTGTTGCGATTGGTCTGGCTGATTTGGTAACTACTCCATTTCTAGCCACCGCGCGCGGTAATAATGAGACTTTTCAGAGCTAGGTTTTACTCAGGTATGGAATTTGCTTTTTGTTGTGATTCTCAGATTGGCCAAACTCGGACCATTCCACTTACGAGTAAGGCATAGAATTCATCGTGTAGTCGAATTTCTTTCCTCTTTCATTTCTCTTCTGCGTCACATCCAATTTGCTATAAGGGTTGAGGCTCCCAACTTTCAGTAATGGTTTGACGTATTACTACCTAGCCCCAACAATAAGACAATACACTTGACCATACGTCAGATCCAATTTCACTGCCCTAAGAATCGATATCTGGAAATGCGAGCCATGGGATTCTGTGTCTTTGGTCTTCGAGCCATGGATACCTAACAACCAGCAAGTCCAGAATATACTCCAAGAGGTCGCATGTGTCTCGGTAGTGGTGCAGTTCCGGCTCGGATCTAAACTTCTTTTGCATCAGATCCAGAACATAATACAAGATGCTACAAAGCACACAAGTTGTGTTATCAGTCGGTGGGCCTTGCCAAAGAACCTGGCTGCCCTCTCCTGGGATGATCTTGGCCACCCAAGCATGATACTTGAAGCAAGGGTTTTCATCGTGACTGTGATCGTGTCGAAACATGATAATTTCTGTCTCAAATTCAGGGATCAACCTTTCCAGTTGTGCTAGAGAGTTAGTTGTGGGACATAATCTCAAAGGTAGAGGAGAACGTACAGAGAGCCACGTGAAGCGCATCCTGGACACTGAGGTAGTCACGATCCTCACTTGTATATGTCTCGATTGTCGGTTGGCCCAAAGGGCATAACCGAGAGAGAGTTAGGATGGTCTTGGAATCTTTACATGCTTGCATGGTTAGCCTTCGGCTTGAGAGAGCTAACATCGTGCTTGTGGGTGGGTGGGTGACTGGTTAGAGATGACGAAGATTCTGGATGGATGGCATTGAAGAAAGAGAAGGCTTCTTATATCTGAGAGAAAGCCTGTTGCACTGCATAAGGTTGGGTATCGCCTGAAGGCGAAGCTTGATTGTGCTTTAAAGTTGAAGGAAAGAAAACTGTGATTAATGGTATCGAGAATGATATCCTGTTGCTTAAAGAAAAACCCACCGAGATGTATGACCTTGATCTATCTGAAAGACATATTAACTAAGGCCTCACTAAGGCCTCTACTTATATCGCCTAGTCGAATTATTTCACTCGCTTCTTTTATTTTTCTATATTCTGTGTCATATTTAGTCTGATACAAGCGTAGAGTCTCTTAATATTAAGTTGAGATTTGATTAAGTATCGACAGATGCTAACATGTAATGAATAGAAGCAAGTGTTTAGGCTTAAGTTGAAGTCAAGCTCATTATTGTGAAGGTTGTGTCCCCGAAGCGGGAGTGTTGGTGTCCGTCTCCGCGTCGTGCTTCATTGCTACGTCCAGCATGGTATCAATATAGAGAGCACCCAGTGCACATCTAATGTAGTCGGATAAGCCGGTTTTGTAAATAACTTGGCTGCTCTCTCCTGGAACCAGCTTGACTATACAAGCGCGACATTTCAAACGTGGCTCACGTGTGCTGGAGTCTCGTTTGCACACTGTAATGATACGTGTCTCGAAATCGGGGTATATTTCTTTTAGGTTTTCTAGAGAGTTAGCTAGGAGTATCTTAAATGGACCAGAACTTACCAGTAGCCAGGCGATGCAGGAGTGAGGGGGATAGCTTGGGGGTATCCATGCTTCTACGTGTCTTAATTTGACGCTGCTGGAAGGCCTAGGCAAATAAGAGTGTCACTCAGTACGACGATAGCTATGGTTGTGGTAGTGAGAGCGTGCTGAAGTGACCAGAGAGTTTGAGAAGAGTCGAGAACGAAGAGAGGGGCTACTCATGAATAAATATTGGAGGTAATATGTTGATCTCGAATTAGGTTTGTTGAGGCATGCGAGATGTTGTTGTGTGCTCTGCATGTTGTGAACTTTGTTGAAAGATTATTGTAATATGTCGTATTAACCACAGCATTTCTTACCACTCCAAGGAAATCTGCCATGTCACTTGCTGTTGTTTTCTCTACCCAGAAGGTCATTTCTCCAAGACTAAAACGTCAGTAAGACAGTCGCTACTCACGAAGCATCGTCTCGCATGTTCTGACTACGCCGGGGAAGATGATAGTGACTATCGCGGCTAACATCACTGTCCGCACACATAACTAACCTGGACGGCACGTCAAAGGGCCAATCCACAGAACTACAAGATCGCCTATAATCAGTTTTTTGCAAGTGTATTCTATAGGCATTCAAATTCTGAGGTTCATGCGTTTACCAAATTTGGTAAGTATACAGAATTACACATGAGTTACAGTATCCAATCATATAGCGATTTTATCGGCTTTGACAGTATACACACTGACAGTTTTCTCGATGACCGTTTGGGAAACAAGCTAGAGCTAGTATTTCTTTGTTTTCCGTAGCGCATTATGGGCTTCCCAATCCATCGTTTCCGAACCTGTTACCCAGCCCATTCATAATTTTCTCCAAGAGATTCGTAAGACTCCCCACCATCGAGTAATTCTTATGGCCTCGCATGAATGTTTCAATATCTCCGAATGGAGCAACGCAAGCTTGGTGATAGGGCAAGCCCCGACGTCGATCTTCAGGGAATCGACATAAAATCACATGAAGCTGTTGTTCCGGATAAAGCATTTGTAAGTTCGCTGACAGGTTAGAACTTGTGCTGCAGGTTTGTGATAGGTACTCACCGTCGATCAGCTGCTTTAGTGCCAAAATGTCTCGGGCACTGTCACCATCGATCGACATAGTGTGCTTCTGTAGATCTTGGTTGAGCAGGTGCTGGTGTGGGTTCAAGTAGGTCTAAGAGCAGATACGAAATGACGGATCTAAGGATGCAGCCAGACAGGAGCTATGGGTAGCTTATATACACATTTCCTAGACAGTGCTTCTATTCTTTGCTCTATCGTATTTGTCAAAAGTCCCAACAGGAACACAGGTAGCAAAGGTGTTAGCTTTGTCAATCAAGTTTGGCTGATAACATTTGGCAACTTTTTGTCCTATTCCAGACATCTCGAAGACCCAAACTTACCCCAAGCAATCATAATCTGTCTTTGCCTTGGCGAAGATTTGTTCATGTGGATATACCCAATGTTTGCCTACGCCTTTTTATTACCTAAGGTAAACACCCGAGCATCATATTACTTGCAAGAATATGTCCAACATATACAAGCAACAATCAAAATCTATATGTCTTAAAGCAGTGTTCATCTCGTAGCAAGTTCGAAAAGAAACAATCCTTTGAATGTGATTCCGGTCCAACAAATTTTGGATAATTCCATACCTGGGACGCAATGCTTATTGTTTGTCAAACCCCCTTGATATTAGTCAAGCAACATCGGCTCATCACAGATTGATTCTACCAACTACATCAAAATTGCGATTTTGGCAATCTAACTAGCTAGTAATAAGACCAGCAATACACGCGCCAGTTCACGTGCTGACAGCACCCGTTGCAGCAGCGGACACTGCCAATTGAGATACTTGGCTGCTTCTGTCAGGGGCTATCTATGAGAGAACACCAATTTATGTACCCAAAGCTCCCAAACTGGCAAATCCACACAGAGCGCAAGTGACAAGTATTCGGGATTGATGGGGTAGAGTGTTTTACATGTCGTTGGTTTGAAGAGCTTGACAAGCAACAAATTCATTCTAAACAGCCATACTTTGTTAGCATCATAATCTAAGGCAACAGCTGATCCAATATCGGATAAAGTTTGGTTCTGTGACTTGCCGTGATAAGCTTGAAGCTAATGAGGCGACCAACCTTGAGCAAATCACCATTTTCCCGGCTTGCGCCTATCAAGAAAGCAATTGTGTAACAGAAATAGCCCATGATAAGGTCCAATGTGAGCTCAGGATCGTTAATGCTGAGATACTGGCCCCACCAACTAAGGAAGCCATCGATACAGGCCACGAGGGCAATAATGCAGAGAACTGTCGTAGCAATCGTGGCTGCGATTCGAAGTCCAAACAAAGCTCCGTTGTAAAAGCTCTGAGGATATTACCAGGAGGTCTTTCATCTTGGGGAATAGTGACTTGGCCTGACGTGAGTGATTCCTCCGTCTCAGGGTACCGAATCTTGGAAACAACAAGTGACCCATGAGTACTCATAACACAAGCCGAGACCAAGGCCCGAGGATCGACATCCATCTGGATATAAACGATCAAAATAGCTCTGGCAATAAACTACAATATGTTCAAGATCCACATCTCTTCTATGAATTTTGAGTACAAACCAAATAGTTCGAAGCTATCATGTATTTTTAATACTACCCGCCTATAATCCTCCGAGTTTCTGCATCTGACATCTAGAATACAACGTTGGCTGGGTCTCTATTTGATATGTACAAGCTCGGTAATCAACTAATGAATTTCATGGTACGAATCGAATCATCTGCCAGGGTGTTCGATCTGCCAGGATCTACCAGGATCTACCTACCTCTCAAAAGCTATTCCAGTTGCGATAATTTCAAAAAAGAAAAAACCCAGGCGTTAATTTGCTCTACAAAAAAAAAGACGTCTAGTCCAATTTTCCACTTAAATAAAAGCTCTGATTGACTCGGTTTGGTACGGTACATCTCTAACAGCCTGTCTGTTCTCGAGTGAAGATGTATCTGAGCAAGTTGTCTCAATTCCAGAAAGAAGCAAGTTTCGGACCGTGGGCACAATACTCTAATAACCAGACTCACGAGTGATGTTTATTAATTATCAATCAATTATTCAGCCTTCTTTTTCTTCCGATTATTGCAGCGTTGATGAATTTAGTCTGTGACTAATCCCGTCCTATCTCCATATAGGTGGGGCTGGCGATGTGAAATCCATCACCGCCGTGATTTCGGCGGACCTGATCGGGCAACGACTGACAAAGCGTCAACTCTTATGATTTGCAACATATCAACAATTTGTCATACGGCGGTGGCCTCAATTCGATTTATATGTAGAAATAAGCATATAAGTGAGTATATATAGTTTTCAATTCAACTCTCAATTCATCATCAACAACTTTCAACTCTCTACTCATCCTTAGTACGATAACCTACTCCACACCTACCTACTCCACCAATCACCATCATCCATCATGAACGTTCTCATTGCTGGCGCAACTGGAGAGACAGGCTTGTCCATCGTCAATGGACTCTTGGGCTCTACCACTGACTTTGTATGTTTACCACCTCATCTTTCAGAGAATTCTGATACTCATGCCTCAATAGAACGTAACCGCAATTGTGCGACCCTCATCCGTCAACAAACCCGAGGTCGAACATATCAAGAGCAAGGGTGTTTCCATTGTTTCTCTTGACCTTGAAAACAATCACAATGAGCTTGTAAAAGTCCTTTCCGGCCAAGATGTTGTCATCAGCGGTCTCGTCCCTTGGACCAAGGGGCCAGAGCTTGCTTTGATAGACGCTGCTAAGGAAGCTGGAATAAAGCGATACATCCCAAGCGCTTTTGGTCCCAGCTCGCCTCCTTCTGGCGTCATGTTTATCAGGGAGATCGTAAGTGCAGTTTCAAACCATTCATACCCTCCACACGTCTAATACATCACCAGAAAGAGGATCTCATCAACCACATGAAGAAGCTTTACCTGCCTTACACCATCATCGACGTTGGTCTGTGGTACCAAGGCACCCTTCCAACTCTTCCTTCTGGAAAGATTGACTATGCTGTCGCGTTCCCGGCTACGACTATTGCCGAAGATGGCTCTCACGCCTCTACCATCACTGACCTGAGAGATATTGGACGTTACGTGGCCAGAATCATTACAGACGACCGTACTTTGAACAAATCTGTCTTTGCTTACAACGAAGTATGGACTCAGGAGATGATTTACAGCCACCTGGAGAAGGTCAGCGGCGAGAAGCTTGAGCGTAAATATGTAAGTTTATTACTTAAGATGGTATCAAGGCACCATGGCTTACAGAAGAATAGTTCTCAACTAAGGAGCTCGAAAGCATGATTGCTGCAGCTCAGGCCAAGTACGATCAAGGTGATAAATCTATCCCTGACATGATTGGGTTAGCAGCTGTTCAATACCTGAGCTGTGAATGGTTTCGTCAAGACAATCTCCCCGAGCGTGCCCAGTACCTGGGCTATCTCAGCAGCAAGGACCTCTACCCAGACTTTGAGCCAACCAAATACGTCGACTACGTAGATGAAGTGCTCGCAGGCAAGGGCAAGGCTATCTATGCCAACCGTGGGTAGTGAAGTGAGAGGTGGCTTTCAGCTGTTCTGAGGAGGATGGAGTTAGACTGTCCATATGTATCGCAGCTATATTAGATCAACCCTATTTATTTTGTATATCAATTTCTGCTTAAAAC
>JABEXW010001217.1:0-13528 GCA_013266185.1 Fusarium sarcochroum | reverse complement strand
ATATTATAATAACCTTATTATCAGACTTTCTAATAACATTATTTATCAGGCTATGATGCGCCAGCGTTTTCCTGGAATCCAAACATCGACCCCGTAGTCGGCTGGACCAACGGTGCCACTGACAATGGTTACGTCGAGCCCAACAACTTCGGCGATGGAGACATCATCTGCCACAAGGCTGGTAGACCTGGCAAGGGCCATGTCTCAGTTGCTGCTGGTGACAAGATCACTCTGCAGTGGAGCACATGGCCTGAGTCGCACAAGGGACCTGTCATTGATTACCTCGCGAGATGTGATGGCAACTGCGAGAGTGTTGATAAGAACTCACTTGAGTTCTTCAAGATCAGTGCTCAAGGCCTTATCGACATGTCTTTGCAGAGTGGCAAGTGGGCTGCGGACGTGCTCGTCGCCAACGGCTTCGCTTGGACTGTGCAAATCCCCGTTGACCTTGCTCCGGGCAACTATGTCCTTCGTCACGAGATCATCGCTCTCCACGGCGCAGGTCAGCCAAATGGGGCTCAGAATTACCCTCAGTGCTTTAACCTCAAGGTCACTGGTGACGGCAACTTGTCTCCTGATGGTGTCAAGGCCACTCAGCTTTACAAGTCTAACGACCCTGGTATTCTGTTCAACCTCTACATCAGCTCTCTATCTTACAAGATCCCTGGTCCTACTCAGGTTGCTGGTCTTCCCTCTACTGTCTCTCAGGGTACTGCTCGTGCTACTGCGACGTCCAGTGCTACTGTCCCCGGCCAGAGCCAGAGCAGCACCTCTTCTACGTCCAAGTCCAGCTCTACATCTACCACCACGACTACCTTGGGAGAAACAACACTAAAGACTACTACTACAAGCAAATCTTCTTCTTCCAGCTCTTCTAGTGCTGCCCCATCACCCACTGACGACGACATCATCTGCGGTCCTGCAACTGGCGGGCTCCCCAAGTACAGCCAGTGTGGAGGAAAGGAGTATACTGGACCTAGTGTCTGCCAATGGGGCTCTACCTGCAAGGTTATCAACCCTTACTACTCTCAATGTCTCTAATTTGTTTGTCTTATGTACAAGTCTCTGTGCTGGATTGCAGTTCACTTGGTTTCCTTTGTAACGCTTTTTGAAGGATGCTGGTCGTTATTCCATATTAGATACACTCGTTGAACTAGAGTTCATGCTCGACTAATAGATTTTCCTATATCTAAATTTAAATCCAGAAAGTGATTCGTTGACAAGACGCCAGGCCGGTTGATAAATAAACAAGACTTTACCAAACTTTACATACGGTACGATAAAATATATTAGGCACTCTAGTCAATTATTAGTCTAAAACGTGCTCAAGTTATTATAGTAACTCATGGTAAAATTAGTAGGCGTCCCGAGTATTTACTGGACCGCCTGGATGCATCCGATGCAAGGTACAGTTGTCAATTGTTGTCTTCTCGCCCAATAGCCCAATTGGACTGTGCCCGGCAATACCGGCATTCCTAAGCAAAAGTTCCTTGGATTGAGAAACTCAATTCAAGCTTTAAAGCCTTCGTATTAGTCAAATATTTCTTCATTATAGTCTAGTCTGTGCTCTGCTGGATATCATCGACGTCATGGTTGGCTTTCTCCGCGGCGTCATGATGTCGAGAAAAAACGTCACGACTTTCAATCTTTATAACAAGCAAAAGATCAGTAACTTCCAATCCCTGTAAGTGTAGTATTCAGTTCATGCACCTGTCACAATGCCGCATAACAGACCCTGGACTGTCAAAGTGAAAACTCATCCCGGCTCCACGGCCGAGGAGATCCGCAACGAACCTAACTTACTGGGAGGAGGTAGAGCGAGAGAAACAGAGGTATCTTTCCCTGCAGAAAAGGGCTAAGAGTGGGGAGTTGGTCAACTTTCGGGACTTGATCGAAAACCAAGAGGTAAGTTGTCATCTCGCAATGCCTCATTCTAGACATAATCACAGGTGCTAATAATCTCAAGGACTTTCATCTGCAGCGCCCGCAGAACCGCTCACTAGGATGGAGATATGTACTCAACGCGACTGAAGATTGGGTCAAGAACAAAGAACACTGGCCAGAAAACCTGAAGAAAGAGGAAGAAGAGAAGAAAAAGAAGCAAGAAGAAGAGGACGAAGAGAAAGACAAAAGAGATAACAGCGCCGAAGAAGAGCATGAGTGGAAACGCCCCTCTGACAAGGACAAACACCACGACGCCTACGCCAAGAACAAAGAAGATGACAAAAACGACCAAGACAAGACATCAAATGACCACAAAGAAAGGAAACCCAAGCTCTCAGACAAGTACACGCCTGCTGAGATCGCCCTTCTTCGTGCGCTAGAGCATGAGAAAGACTACGTTGAACAATTGAAGGAAAACAACGGAAAGCGAATGTCACCACAGCACAAGAACATCACTCAAGTCTCAATCGACGAGCAAGATCAATTTGGTCCTGACAACTGGCTACCGCGCTCCTCAGATCTCATCCGTCTCACTGGAAAACATCCTCTTAACGCCGAGGCCCCGTTGAGTCGACTGTACGATGCTGGTTTAATTACTCCCAACGAGCTTCACTATGTACGAAACCACGGACCTGTGCCGCGGATTCTATGGGAGTTTCACGAGTTGGAGATCGGGTACGATGGCAAGACTCAGAAACTTTCTATGGATGATCTCAAGGAGTTTGATACCATCAACATTGCAGTGGCGCTTGCATGTGATGGAAACCGACGCAAGGAACTCAAAATGGTCAAGAAAAGCAAAGGCTTCAACTGGGGCGCTGGAGCTACAAGTTGCGCATACTGGAAGGGCCCTCATCTTAGAGATGTGCTTCTTGCGAGCGGCGTTCCTGAGACTCCTCCCGGCTTGGGCGAGAAGCGATACTGGGTCAACTTTGAAGGCGCGGACGACCTGAGTGAAGGAAAGTATGCGACTTGCATCCCTTTCGAGTATGCCATGTCTACGAAAAACGATGTCATCTTGGCCTATGAGATGAACGATGTTCCACTGCCACCAGACCATGGATATCCTGTTCGTGTCATCATCCCTGGATACGTTGGAGGACGAAACGTCAAGTGGTTGAAGAAGATCTGGATTAGCGACAAGGAGAACGATTCTTATTATCATATCTGGGATAACCGAGTACTCCCATCTTTTGTCGCCGAGAAGGACGGTCCCTTTGCTGAGGCTCTGTTCAATCACCCAGATACTGCGTGTAACGAGCAAAATCTCAACTCAGTCATCGTCAAGCCTGCCCAGGGTGAGAAAATTCCATTGACTAAGGCCAAGAAGGGAGAGAATTACCGCATTGAGGGATATGCGTACGATGGTGGAGGTCATGAAGTGCAGCGCGTCGAGGTCTCGCTTGATGATGGCGAAACCTGGCTATACTGCATTCGCAAATTCCCTGACTACCCAATCCGCCATGGAAATAAGTTCTGGACATGGCTTCACTGGCACGTCGATGTCGAACTAGCACACGTCATTCGCGCGAAGAGTATCATGGTGCGATGCTTCGATGTGTTCAAAAACACACAGCCCAGAGAACCGAACTGGAACGTCATGGGCATGATGAACAACTGCTGGTATACCGTGCGGCCTGAGATCATCGAGGACGACGAGTCAGAAATGCCAGCCATTCTGTTCAGGCATCCGGTTGAGCCAGCGACAAAGGATGGCGGATGGATGAAGCCAAGCGTGGAGAGCAAGATTGCTGAAGCGAAGCAACAAGCTGGTGCACCTCAGAAAGAGTTTACTCGAGAAGAAATTGAGAAACACAATAGTCAAGATGACTGCTGGATCGTGGTCGACGGAAAAGTCTACGATGCAACCAGTGTACTAGACTGGCATCCTGGCGGTGCGGCAGCGATTGTTGGTCACGCCGGTAAGGTTCATCAGGAGACTAGCGATGAGTTTGCCAGTATTCACGATGAATACGCTTACAAGAAACTCAAAGGTAAGCCAATACCCCCTCATTTCTAGCATTACTAACAAGGAACAGAATGTGCTCTTGGAACGGTGACTGAAAAAGCAGCCAACTTCATCAAACAAAACGCCGAAGCCGCAGCAAAAGACGCCGCCGAGTCCAGCAATAAGGATGAACATCTAGCACTTGAGAAACATCGATGGATCCCAGTCAAGTTGATCGATCGCCAGGACCTTTCCAAAGACACAAGGGCGTATACCTTTCAACTCCCAGAAGGCAAAAACATCTTGGGTCTTGGAACATGTCAGCATGTCCAGATTGGTTTTCACATGTTGGATCGAATGCTTATCCGCTCGTACACGCCTACGAAGCCACTTCTTCCAACACTGGGAGAAAACGAAAAGAACATGGTAAACGGGGATGCCAAGTCGTATCGCGATGGCGATGGAAAATTCGAACTCACTGTCAAGACTTACTTCCCTGATGAGAACCAACCAGGTGGCGCGCTTTCTAATATCCTGGATTGCATGCCCATTGGAGAAGAGGTCGAACTTCGCGGACCGACTGGAGAGATTGTGTACAACGGCAACGGAAACTTTGTCATCGAGGATAAAGAGCATCACTTCGACCGTGTTTCACTCGTCCTCGGAGGTTCGGGCATCACCCCCGGCTACTCACTCCTTGCTCGCATCCTTCTTTCAAGCGACGACAAGACTGAGATTCGAGTCGTGGATGCCAACAAGTCCGAAGCAGATATCTTGTTAAAGGATGAGCTGGAAGAGTTTGAGAATAAGTCTGATGGGCAGCTGAAAGTCACGCATGTTCTTAGCCATGCAAGCGACGATTGGAAGGGTAAGACGGGTCATGTGAATGAAGATATCATTAAGGGGAGTCTGTTTGAACCGTCGGAGGAAAGTGCGGTTTTCTTGTGCGGACCACCTGCTATGATACAAAAGGCCGCTCTGCCGGCGTTGAAAGGTACGTTTCTACGCTTTGATCGATGATGAAGTACTGACTGCTTGCTAGATTGGGGTTATGTGGAGGATGAGAACATGTTTGGGTTTTGATTTCTTCATTAATTTGCTGTGCATCCTCTATTATTAGATTTAATTCGCAGGATTGAATATGAGTAGTGGTCATTGATGCCCTGCGCATGTGAGCTCATCTCACATGTGATATATCTGCTGCATATAATGTGTCTTTCCACCATCTACAGCCGATATTTCCGTTTTGAGTCTTAACCCTATTTCTGAGAGGTTTGGGCAAAGGTCAGAAGCTAAGGAACTACCACGAGCCCAATATATCCACCAGCGGAGGCTCAAGACCGAGTTCCAAAAGCTACTCGGCAGCTGCACAGCGGACCCAGTTGATTGGATGGATTTTGATTGACAGGTCGAACCGAACCCGCATCGAGTAAAGTTACCCTGACCTCGGAGATAGAAGCTACGGGTAGCATTCCCGATGAAAAAGTCGGCCTATCAGACGTGTTGCTGGAATCGGTTCCTGATTCCGTGAACGTGGGGTCAGATGATACCCGTTCCTCCAACTTAATCAGAGGCAAAGGTAGCTAACTAAGTCTCGTGACATATTAAAGAGCTCCTTCGCACGTAGAATAGATGATTAGGTCAATCTTGATTGACTTTCTTACTCCAAGCCATCATCTAGCTCCTCACACAATGGCACGCATCACCATCGTCGGAGCAGGGTAAACACTCTTCCTCAACACAATCGACGAATTATCACGAGCTGACCCATAACAGTATCACAGGCTTAGCGATAGCAGCTCAACTCTCTAGAAATCACGAGATTACTGTCGTTGCTAAAAACCTCCCCGGCGATGAGCCATCAGTCGAGTGGGCCAGTCCATGGGCTGGCGCAAACTTTGTAGCCGGCTACTGCTCCTCACCTCGCGACAGAAAGATGCAGCGCGACACTTTTGCCGAGATGTGGAGACTAGCCATCAGACATCCAGAGTCGAGCGTAAAAACACTCCCAATGGAGGAGTTCTTTAATGAAGAGAGAACAGAGGATGATCTTTGGTATAAGGACTTTGTACCAAACGTATTACTCCCAGGTTGGCAGGAGTGTTCATCAAGCTAACACACTCCAGTTCCGTTTTCTATCGAAAGACGAGTTAGCAGAAGGTGTAAATTATGGGGTGACCTGTCCGTCTATCCAGAAACTAAAGACGGAGGGAACTAGCTGACCAATAATAGACACGACTATCGTCCTCAACCCAAATATCTTCCTCTCCTGGCTCCAACGAAACCTCGAAAGCTCAGGCGTTAAATTCAAACGAATGAAACTTAACTCCCTATCAGACGCTCGCCATCTTGGTCACGATATTCTCATCAACGCAAGCGGTCTCGGTCCCAGAGACTTGGTCGATGTCCAAGACCCGAATATGGTGTTTCTGAAGGGACAGATAATAATCGTCAAGAGCGATTACAAAAAAAGTTTTATGCGCGATGATGGGAAGGATTATACCTATGTCATTCCCCGTCTTGATGGGACGGTGATCATTGGGGGTATAAGAGATCCGGACATTTCGTAAGTTTGAAATTCACGGACGCGCTGCCGGACTGAGGCTGACCATGGTTTGTGTGAACAGAAATATGGAGGTGGACTTGGAAGTCGATAAGGATGTAAGTCATTTCACTTCGCTCACAGGACGTGAAGCTGAGATTGTTCAGATCATGCGAAGAGTCAACAAAAGTCTACCAGAGCACTTTTCCGCCGATCCAGCAGACTACGAGATCCTTGGCCACAACGTCGGTATTCGCCCTTATCGATCAAATGGAATGCGCATTGAGAAGGAAGTCAAAGATGGTCAGAACATTGTTCATGCTTATGGTAAGTCGTTGGTCTGCATCGGAGTTTGCATGAGTAGCTGCTTACAAGGTGAAGGTATCACGGGAGGAAGCTATATCTTTGGTTTTGGCGTGGCGCGTGAGACAGTCAAGTTAGTTGATGAGTTCTTGTTTCCCGTTGGTAAAGCTCATTTATAAGTCTGGATGGTGTTGAGGCTTTGGTGTTGAAGACCCCTTGGTAGTGGAAATGGATCTAGGGTATGAGGACTACGGAGTGAGGCTATTCCATGACCCAACCACTCAACGGGCCAAATCAATCAAGCATCAATTCATCGATATAATTGACGCACCATGAATATTTTTATTGACAACCGTGTACTCATAATTCCGACTTGCTGCCAATCTGGTGTGGTGTTGACGGATTCGAACTTGCGATAGTTCATACGAGGAGGATCCCAGGAAGCTTACACTCAAACATCGCGACATCACACGGACCAGTTGATCACCCATCTTTTGAATGTGATTCTATTTATCCATTTGGCTCTTTCCAAGCTAACAACTATCATCCGATAGCTCACTCCATTCAAACAGCGGGATAACTTTTTAGGCTAAACTTTTGTCCCACTGCAATAAACGCCATAATACACTATCTTTTCCTTTTTCATATCGTCTCAATCCTTTACGCGGTCCCGCCACGCACCAAAGGGTATCCTTCATCATAAAATTCTCATAAGATCGTTTTAAGCAACAGAAGTGCCCTTCTCGGGGCTCTCCTCGGGCCAGACGTCGTAGCCGAAGGTGTCCTTCATGTTGACGAAGCGGGTGTGGCGACCCTTGGCAACGCCCTGGACAGCCTCAAAGTCCTCGTCGGACAGGCTGGGAACCTGGAAGTTGCTCTCAATGCGGGAAGGGGTGGAACTCTTGGGCAGAACAGCGTAGCCGCGGCGGAGACCCCAGGCGAGGAGGACCTGGGCCAGGGTGTTGCCGCTGCGATCGGCGACGGCGTTGAGGGTCTTGTCCGTGCGGACCTTCTCGCCGGTGGTGGGGACCTGGTCCTGAGAGCCGAGAGGGGAGTAGGCGGAGGGGAGGATGTCGTTCTCCTGGCAAAACTTGACGAGATCCTCGTTGGGGAGGAAAGGATGAACCTCAATCTGGTTGACAGCGGGCTTGACCTTGGCGTAGGAGATGAGCTTCTTCAGGCCGTCGATGGTCCAGTTGGAGACACCAATGGCACGGGCCTTGCCGCTAGCCAGAATGTCCTCCATGGCGCGCCATGTGGGCTCAGGGTTCTCAGTGAGATCCTTCTTGATGACATACTTTCCGTCGGGGCCAATCTTGGGCCTGTTGTCGTCGCCCTTCTCAGCGGCGATGGGCCAGTGGACGAGGAAGAGGTCGATGTAGTCGAGGCCAAAGTTCTTGAGAGAGTTCTCAAATGACCACTTGACCTCCTCGGGCTCGTGGAGGTGGTTCCAGACCTTTGTGGTGATGAAGATATCCTCGCGCTTCACACCGTTGTCCTCCTTGAGGAAGTCCCGGACAGCCTCACCAACCTCGCCCTCGTTGAGGTAGAACCAGGCGCAGTCGAGGTGTCGGTAGCCGACCTTGAGGGCGCAAGTGACAGCCTTGTAGGTCTCGCCCTTGGAGCCCTCGTTGGCGAAGGTGCCAAATCCCAGGCCAGGGATCTTGACACCGTTGTTGAGGGTGAATGTGGTCTTGTTAGAGACAGCCATATTGTAGATGTTAGGTGGAGATTGGGTATGAGTGATGGGTATGAGTGTAGGTAGGCAGCAGTTTTACAGATGGAAGGCTTTTAAAAGAAATGCAATAAAATATCTCAATTGACTTGTAGACCGACTGGTGGAGGTACAACGGCAAACGCAATGACAATGACAACGCAAGGCAATGGCACGTTTTCTCCATCTGATGAGGTGGCTTTGTTTTTGGCCGAGGCCGCGCGAGGCGGTTGTTGAAAAAATTCATTGACGTCATGTACCCAATTTGGGAAACTTCTAGAAAAAATTGAGCTCGGTTCAGGCCAAGGGAGTGAAAAAAATGAGGTCCAAATTTTCACCTTGATGCCAGTGTCAGGATGAACCAGTTGGCCGTTTACTGTACGGTTACCTCTCGCGGCTCGCGCCCCCCTTCGCTTCAGTTAGGCTTTACTCTAGGAGAGCTACGTGGGCAAGCATTGAGTCAGGGAAATAGGAACGGACCAACCAAATGCGTGAGAGAAGAAAAGTAATCTTATCAGGAATTATGGGCCGCAGTGGCGATCTTCTGCGAAGAGACGGTATTTTTGTTCTGATTCTGATTCTTTGGGCGTTTCGAGGTTCGCTGCTATCCGCCCTAGCCGTAAGCCGTAACGGTCTCCACCGTGAGAAAGACGGTCTCCCAAGGGATCAAAACGCCAAGGCCGTAAAAGATAATGAAAAAGAAGGAAGAAAAAAGGGTCCTCTCGGCAGTGGACCCAGGGATGATGTCAGAAAGGCAACCCTTGGCATGCAGTTTCTGCAGATTTATCGATACCAGCCGAAGTACCCAATTTAATTCCCGTGGAAAAACAGGCACAAAGGCAAGCAGGGTCCATTTGTCAACTCCACCAAATCCACTTGTTGCGGACTCTTCTCGGAACAACCGCCGTATGCCGTTCGTCCTCCTCGTCTACAGCCAAGATACCTGCGATAATGAGGTGTTTACTGAGGCATATCTTGTCGAATGGTGTAACCTGCTAAGAGGGGCTGCGGAGTCAATCTTGACACAAACTCACGTCACCGAATATGACGACTGGCGTGGGAGGCTGAAGTCAACTCAATCTCATCCTTCGATACTCCACTAACTCTAAGGTAATGCTAGGGGCGTGTATCTGAGAACGGACAGGACAGTCCAATTTTTGCACTGGCTGTCGCGGAAACGGTCAATGCCACCGCCTCAACGTGTCGCCTTCCAATCCGTTCTTTGGTTCTCTAGCCTGCGGTTGGGCCTTGGTCCCTTGTTTCGTTAGATAACGGATTTCTCGAACAGCATTGACGGTGAACGACCGAGCTCCACTTCGGTAGCGCCGTTTGACATGCTGCCTCGTTCAGGACAGGATCAGGACGGAACAAGAGACGGGAGGTGATGATATCAACGAGAGGGCGAGTTTTCACTATGCAGAGAGAAAAAAATACAGTCTGACGGTATCTGTGAGAACCCTCCAGATAGATAAATACGGATCCCCGCCCCATACATCCCGATCTCATCATCCTCATCACTATCTTAAGCAGTCTCCATTCACTCATACTTGATACCCCCAAATAACCAACGACTGTCTTTTCCCTCCCTAAACTTCTTCAACTTCAGCCTTTTGTCTTTTTGTCTTCCGTTACAACTCTGCCAAGATGCCTGCCTACGACGACGCTGATCTCATCCACGCGCCCAGCAGCCCCAGCGCTCTTCGCAAGATGTCCAACCTGAACAACGGAGATGGCCATGACAGCCTCGCCATTCCCGGCGTCGAGGGTGCCGACGGTCCTCAAGAGATCCCTGCTACCCGATCTTCCATCTCAGAGGCGGCCAAGTATATGCACAACCTCAGCGTGTCTCCCTCCATGAGGGACCGACGATCCAGCCGCAACTCGTTCGGTACCGCTCTTCCCATCCCCCGTAAGCGCCAGTCGCGCCTCTCCTCCGTCCACCATGCCGACGGCCGCCCCACCCGGCCCGGCATGCCCCCGATCCAGCCTACCCGGGATCTCCTCGTCGCGCAGGTCCAGGACCTCATGGCCGAGAAGGTCACCAAGGCCAAGAACATGGCTTTCGCCTTTGACATTGACGGTGTCCTCGTCCACGGTGACCGTCTGATCCCCGAGGGTAAGAAGGCTCTCGAGATCCTCAACGGTGACAACGAGCTTGGCATCAAGATCCCTCACATCTTCCTTACCAACGGTTCCGGTAAGATCGAGAAGGCTCGTTGCGAGCAGCTCGAGAAGATCCTGGGCAACCCTGTCAAGACCGACCAGTTCATCCAGTCTCACACTCCCATGAGTGCTCTGGCTGAGTACTACAGCACCGTCCTCGTTGTCGGTGGTGAGGGTTACCGCTGCCGTGAGGTCGCCGAGCAGTACGGCTTCCGCAACATCATCGTTCCCAACGACATTGTTGCTTGGGACCCTACCGTTGCTCCTTACCGTGTCTTCACCGACGAGGAGCGTGCTACCTCTCGTCCCCGTGACTTCACCAAGATCTGCATTGAGGCTATCATGGTCTTCTCTGACTCGCGAGACTATGCTACCGACATGCAGATCATTATGGATGTCCTCCGCTCCAAGAACGGACGCCTCGGTACTGTCGCTGAGGACCCTGTCGCCGAGCGCGTCCCCATTTACTTCTCCCAGGGTGATCTTCTCTGCCCTACTGAGCATCCTACTCCCCGTATGTCTCAGGGTGCTTTCCGCATCGGTCTTGAGGCTATGTACAAGGCCCTCACCGGCGCTGATCTCGAGCGTGTCGTCTACGGCAAGCCTGAGATGGCTACCTACAAGTACGCCGACGACGTGCTGACCTCCTGGATGGGCGAGCTCCACGGTGAGGAGCGTCTTCCCGAGAACATCTACATGATCGGAGACAACCCCGCCTCCGACATTGTCGGTGGTAACATGTACAACTGGAACACCTGCCTTGTCCGCACCGGTGTCTTCCAGGGCGGCGACAACGACGAGAACAACCCCGCCAACTTTGGTGTCTTCCCCAACGTTCTCGAGGCCGTCAAGAAGGCGCTGCGCGCCCAGCTCGGAGACGACTTCAAGTGCTTCTTTGATGAGAAGATCAACCCCGTCCTCCACGGCGATGCTCACGACGCTGCTGCCGTCGTCTAAGCATGAACTCACGCATTTTCACGAATAACTTTCTGCTCTTTTTAATTGGCGTTTGGATTGGGAATCAAAAGTCTACGACGAATTTGACCAGGGACTTTGGCATAGACCAGCGATATAGAATCTGATACGAATACCTAGCATAGATTGAATGACCAAGGCATGGTCGGGGCGGACGCGTCTCGATCTGTCTTGCAGAATTGCCCGGTGCAGTTCAATTGAAAGCAAATTCTCCAAACATTACTTTTTCCCCTCTTGCATGTGAATGTGTTTGTTCAAATTTTTAATTGATCGACAGCGTCGGACTTTTGCACAACGTGGTAAGCTGCAGGGAACATGAACTTGGCGGCATGATCTCAATCTTGGCTGCACATCTGTGATCGACACCAAGGCCTGAGGCGGTAAAGAGACTACCGAACTCAATCCAGGATCAGCATCGGCAAAACTTGGTCAGCATTCGGGGACTTTCATGATCAGCGATACAGCGTTCGGGAACATGTACATCCATGATACCGTTTCAGTACGTATGTTGAAGGTACAAACCGTTTGTACCATACCGGCCCGACGTGACGCAACATCGTTATCATGTCAGGTACTTACAGCGGGTGACGCTGGCTGGAGAGCTCTACACGCCAGCCACCACATCGATGCAAACCGCCAATGCATAAACAAAGAGCAATAACACTATTCTCCTTCTGTTCTGGCTTTTTCGTCTTAAAATTAACGTAATCCTTTAATCCAGGGTTGCAGTTGCAATCATAAGCTGTAGCCTAGCTAGGGCTTAGCATAAGCCGACCAGCGAGAGCACAGCCTCGCTCGCGACCAATCGCGCCTAAAACGCGACGTCGTGCGAGCTATCGCGAGTTGGGCGATTGGGTCGGCGTCTGGTGAAAGCCTCACAACGACGCAGCGCGAGAATCTTACGCTTGGGGATTTTTGCAATGGATGCGTTTTCACTAGAACAGGATATATTTAGAGTTAGAGTGGTTTTGTCAATAAAAGCCCGTGAATTCCCCATTGATTACAATCTCATTATCACAACCATCTCATTCACTGCGCTAACATCTTAACATCCAAACGACCAATATCATCATCACCACTCGACTTACACCATGGTCCAAATACTTCCTACTCTCCTCTTCGGAGCTCAGCTCCTTTCTACCGTCGTGGCACGTTCAATACCTGATGTGCAACCCCGCGAAGCACAGAAATACCCCTACCCTGAACTCGGCAGCGATAAGCCTGCAGACTGGGCCACGACTGGCTACAACATCAACCATTTCTGCCTCAACGTAAAGAACCTCACCGAAAGTGTTGAGTTTTACTCAAACGTCTTTGGTCTTCGCAAGCTATTCACTCTGCAAGTCAGCAAGACCTATTCCATTACTTATATGGGTCACTCCCACGGCGGCAAAAACGGCACCGGATACCAAACAGCGGCCGAGCTGAACCGCGAGAAGAACAATGCCCAAGGTCTCATTGAGCTCATTCACGTCGACGTTCCCAACAACAGTATTGAAGGAACCCACAAGCGACCCAGCACATTTGCCCATATCGGTCTCGTGGTGCCTGATACCAAGAAGGTCCAGGAGCGCTTAGATACAATGCCTCATGTCCAAGTACTCAAGAAGTATGGACACCCTATCGACAATCTTGATGCTGTGGTTGGACCAGCTCTCGGTCTGTCGCCCGAGGTTGTCGCGCAGTTGGATCAGGAGGAGAAAAAGACGATTTTGGGAGGAATGGGACCAAGTCTTGTACCTCTCATCTTCGTCGTTGATCCCGATGACAACTTTATCGAGATTCAGTCTCAGGAGGCAACTTTCGGATAGATAGTTAAGTCTATAGAAGTAGTTCGGCAACCAAGGAAATGGTTTCCGTATTTTATTTGTATGAGTAGCTGGCACCAGAATTTTATGATTCATTTATAGAAAGATTTTTCATTTTTCATTTTTCATTT
>JABEXW010001214.1:0-14999 GCA_013266185.1 Fusarium sarcochroum | reverse complement strand
GCTATGTGGGGCGAGTGACCTAGTGTTGCCTTGTGCCGCTTGAAGAGATAAATCAATCGCTCTGTTGGTTAATTAATTATGATAAGGTCCTGCGGAACTCCGCATCATATAATTTTCGATTTATCGCACTAACCCGCAGAGTCCAGGAGAAGCCAGCGGTTTTCGCGATACATTAAAAACATGGACCAAAGCTCCCGTCAAGCCTTCATTATGGTCTCGGAAGGATTGAGAATGGCACATGTTACAGTTATATGTCTTCGGCTGCCGGGACCAAGCCCCTTGTTTAAACCGATGGAGATGACAGTCGGCAAATTAGTCGATATGGAGTCGTTGAATCGATAGGCATGGTGTTCCGTCTACAAACACCTGGGTCCCATAGGAAATGTCAATGTTGACCAGTTAGAAGATTAGCTCGGTTGTCTGGTTGGTAGAGGTCAATTAACTCGAGCTCGAGCTGTGTAGTGATACCATGATAGGTACGGAGAAAGCTGATCTCACTACCTATTGTTACTGCCTCATTAGAAAGCCTCCCTGCACACGTGCGTGATGCCGCATGGCCGTGAACGTAAAGATCTCAAAACCTATCTACAGGTTTCTAACGTGACCATGTCAGATCGTTCTAATTTACATGCTAATAAGTCCTGTAAGCACCACGCGTTGCGCCTGTTCTTAGGTTCTCCATAAGCATTGCGGGTTATGGCATATATTGACGCTGAATGATTCATTGATACCGATCGAGAGCTCTAATCGCTAGGAAGACAAGGATATTTTTAGATGGAGCAAGGAGAATTGGGGAAAGACTCCCGCCTGTCGTCCTATGGCATATGACCGCACTTGGAAAATGAAAATCTAATTTTGAGGGAGACCCAGTGATATCTAGATTCAATAACTATAAGTCGGGCTTGAGAGACAAGACATGGCCGCAGGGAAGAGGGAATAAACTCGGCAAGATTCACGTTCTTAATATTAGCCAAACTCTGCAACAAAGGATCATATGGAGCTTTGGACTGGTCTTTGGTTAGAGTGTTAGACTTTCGCAATGGTACACCCAGGATGCCTGCTGTTGAAATGTATTGACTTCACGTTACGGATCATCGGGCCCTCAGGTGTGTACTGGAAAACATCATGACGACCATCTTACGTGGAATGCTCATTACGGTATAACATAAGAGATGCTAAACTATCTATCACCATTTATACTGAGTTTATACGAAGAATAATGTCACACAATCAACATACTGCACATGGGATACAAGCGCTGTCATGTGAGCCCGAGACCAGCTATTCTTTTCCTTAACGGAACTCGTTAGCGAACTTAGTTGCCCTATGTGACCATCGATCAGCACGCGATTCATCATTCAAGGCCAGTCAGGGCTCAAGGCCCGTTATCAGGGCACCTTCAGGGGCACGCAGGGTATGTATTGATCCTTCGGAATGTCTACGTATCCGCATCATGTAACATTTGAACACGCGTTTTCCCGGGTATCATATGGTGAGTTATCTCTCACAATGTATACCTCTCCCACCAAGACAAGACAACCAACAGCCATTGAAATGGCAATGATCGGAAAGTTGACGCGTGCAAACTCGTGACTTCTCACGTGAATGTGCTTTCGAGACAGGATGTCTCTCCAAAGAAGACCAGCCAACGACGCGCTAAACGCAGTACTGAACGCGCCATAATTGACGCCGAGGGCCATGCTATAGATGGTTGCCCAGTAGGTTCGATCGCTGATGAGTGACATGTCATCATGGCAGTTGATCTCTTTCCACGCTTGTATGATGCGCGATAAGAGAATGGTGGTCCCGATATTGGTACCGGAGAACTGTGTAGACACGATTAGTATATGTGACATATATCTGTTGCTTTACGGGCTTACATTGCATAACACAACCGAAAGAAAGCCCATACCGCCGATGCTTCCAATTGTACCTGTTCTCTTGGACCAGTGATACCATCCGTATCCAAAAACGTTAACCCATCCAGTGCTGACTAGTCCTTGAACGAGGACAAACATGGCAAATGCGAATGGTACTAGGGCGAAGGGAAGATGAGCCATGACAGCCATGACAGTCGGAAACGTCTCTTGCAGCCACTCATAGGCCTTCTTTGCCTCTGAAATCAGGTTCGGTCGATCTACTGGTGGTGTTGGCATAGGATGACAAGCCTCGATTTTCTCTGGCTCCATTTGAGGATTGGGTAACGCGGACAAGGTGTCTGCTTGTAGCGCGTTTAGGTTGCTGGGAGAAGAAGGCCCGGAATTCGAAACTGGTGATTGTGGCATTGAACCTGATATAATGACAGGGCTGTTGCCGGCGGTATTCGACAGTATAACTTTTGGAATAGGAAATTGGAGATTAGACCGGTCTTTGGTGGTTGATAGATCTGTAAGGGAAATGATCTGACTTGGCCCTGTTTGTGTAACATTGTCGTAACCGATCGGAGAAATGCTGTGTCCGGGTACACCAGGTGTCGTGTCCATCTTTGTGTCAGACCCATCTTGCAAAGTTACTTCAAACGACCTCGCTAGGGCTCTTTCGGCTCTTGCGCGCTCCATCTCTTGTCGGTAGGTGGCAGCTGTCTGTCGCGTCTCTTGTCGATGGACCCATCCGAATCCAACGTCCCAGCAAAACATGACAAACGCTGCTGGCACAGTCACATAAAAGACAGGATGCTCACCGGTACCCGCACTCGCAGCATTAAGCGCCAGAACGGTGATAAGGGTCGCAGCCATGATGAGTGCACCGAACGCTGCGCCTTTTCTATCGAGGAAAGGGTTCATGATGTAGGCTAATGAGAGAGTCATCTCTTGTCTCCCTTCGCCAGACTCAGCTTCTTCATCAGCCTGATGCTGAACGTAGGGAATATTGGGATTGACTGGCTCTCGTTCTCTGTCTGATTGAGGTAGGACGTGCATCTCGATTTTGGAGGGTATCAATGTCTCGTCGGCAAAGACGACATAAAGTAGAAACGGGAAGAGAACCACAGCTGTGACCACGACCGGAACAATCATGTTGGCGGTGTACACGATAAACTTGATGCCGAAAGCTCCAGCAAGGACGAGATTCGTGGGATTCGAAGAGACAAGTATAGCCGAAGCAATGTTGGCGACTGCGAACTGTGTGAAGATCCAAGCTCTAGGGCTGGTGATGTTCTTTGAGACGCGAGTCATATAGGCGAGGAATGCGGTGCCTGAAAGAATGATAGGATCGTTGCCGATGAAGCTTCCCAGCAAAAAGAAAAAGGCATAGAGATAGAAGAAGAGCCTATGGCCAACCTTGCCACCCCACTGCAAGACTTTGAAGGCCAGCCATCGAATGATACCAGAGGCATCAATAGAAATGGCAATGTACGCCAAGGTGATGAAGAAAGCCATAATATCAATAGGGTGAATATCGGCGGCGCCTATAGTACCATCATGAACCTCTTTGCGACCTATCGCTGAGATGGCCAGGAGAAAGAGGTCTGCGATCAAGGGTGCAGTGATGAAGTTGATGGGAAAGTCGAAGCGAACAAAGTGCTTCGAGCACTTTTCATTGTCGTGGATGATGCCATGGTGAGTGCTCAAAGGTATTATCCGTAGCTTGGCTAATGAACCCCAGATCAAATTGACGAGGGATTTTGGGACATAAACAGGGATATGAAAAGGCCACAAAACAAGGATATCTGTAGCCAATGTTAGTATAGATACTGCATATATCGGCGGTGGAACATACTAGCAACAACAAATGCAACCAACGTGACTATAGAACGCCATTGCCGGATCTCGCTTGTATCGACGCCGGACATGATGTCGTTGAGGGGATTCACTCGCCCTTCTTCTCAAGTGGCACCCTTAGGTTAATAAACCAAAAACCTGTCGATGTGTGTGGGGTCGTATCGGAGTGGGGAAATGATGCTGGGTTGATGGAAAATGTCCAATAGCAGGAGGGACGTGTCTCGTAGTGTCAGCATATTTCGAGGCAAGGGACCGATCCTAGCCTCAACCGCTCTGGCGTCAAAAGTGCAACTTGAATTCTGCAGCCTAATTATGTAGGTCTTTGTATGAAACAGGGCTGAAGAACTACCAAGGAATAAAAGATCCGGGGATACCTTCTAGAAGAATGGAATTTCGATGATTTGCATTCATTACAAGGGTCAAAATGCTGATGCCTAAATGCAGTATGCAGCCCGAACCGTAGATCTGACGAGGCGGCGCTGACTAGAGCCGTTTATCACTTCCTAGACCTATCATCGACCCCAAGACTCAGCCACGGCCCCCAGATTCTCTAGCTCTCGCCCGGTTGATTACCCGCCGCTAGTTTCACTGCAATGAACTCGTGGCTGTGTCAAGTGGTCAGCTGAGGCTAGAGAAACGGTTGCCAGTCGAATGTAGGTGCCTGCAATCAGCACTGACCTTTGATGAGCGACATGTGACGTTTGCGTAAAAAGGAGGGATTATTCCCGCGCATTTATTAAAGACGCCTCAATTGCAGACCCCATATGTTTGCACATGTGCATACTTGCCTTTTTAGTCTTTTCCAAATATTACGGTGGACAGGCTTACAATACAGCCTCATAGAAATCATGCTTGGAGGATACCAATATGCCTACGCTTCCTGTTGCCGTGTCGGCTGAGACAATGGCTGGCAATTTGGTCTCAGCATTTCCACGAGCGGTCAATGAGTCTGGCGATCCGTTGCAAGTCATTTGTGCTTGGCCTGTCTCCGGTCAATATGGCACAGGTACACGAGTCCTGTGAGTATTATTCATAAGACTGAATCGCAATTGAAGCTGACATTCGCGCACAGTTATTATGCTTTGATAGCTGCGTGTCTTGTTGCACGGAGAGAAGAATGGCTCGTGAATCCTTGTTTGGCCGCTGCTTTGGTATTGCCAGCTGTTGCAGCCTTTCACGGAATCGTCTTGACAGCAATGCATAATCCTCGTAAGCCATAACATGATACAATTCGTTGTGATGAAGCGAATCTAACTCGTGCAAAGATGCGGTTGACATGGACATTTTTGGAGCCTTCCAGCTATGCGCAATCGGCATTCTCGCGGCTCCAGTAACCGTGATGTTATCAAAGACCTACTTCAACGACCCTGGCAGAAATACCATATTCCTTTGGACAATTCTGTTGCTGATCGGTAAGTTTAATTACCTATCGATGATCACACTTTGACTCATCTTCAGGCCTGTTGAGCATGACTGTCGAGTTCTACCGAATCCAAACACATGATTGTACGGTCGACGCCTCAGGAAATCCAGTATCGTCCAGGGCATCAGAGTTCCAATACATGGAGGGAAATAACTGCAACCTGACCTGTTCAGTTCAAGACGGACCTTCATCTCCCATGAGAGGTGGATCTGCCAACAATATTTATGTTATCCCCGCACCGCATACGCTCACCTTTAGTGCGGCTACTCTCCTCGCTGCAGCATGCTGCGTTCACGCCGTTTTATGTCTGGTGTCCATGTGGGATCGCGTACTCGAGATTAACTGGAGACGACGATTTGGACGACAAAATGATGACCCAGCAAGTGAGGACGACAGTGCTAATAAGGGCGTTATGAAGAAAGTGAACGATACTATTGGATTCTTTCTTCGTATTCTTGCTGTTCCAGTATTTGGAGGTGCTGGACTGGCTATACTAATCGTGGGTGAAATCAACTTCTTTACTCCACAAGTTGACTATCAGACGGAACCAATGGCCAATATCGGTAAGTCAACCAGTCTACCAAGTGCCTTTCCTCCTGTGACCGATATTAACATACAATTGAAGGTCAATGGGCTCCAGTCACTGGTACTGCTATGGCCATGATTGGGTCCCTCTATTTACTTTTAGCCCGACATGCTGGCCATGGAGGAGATCCGTATGCGACCGTTCATCATTGCAATTGCTCACATTGTCACGTCAACAATAGTTCGCGGCGAAGCCAGGCCTCTCATATCGGAAGTGGCTCCTCGTTGAACAGCCGAGTTCTTACTCCAAATGACTCGAATGCAATAGCACGTGGGCGGACGAACCCCGATCAGTTATCACCATCTTTTGACGCAACTCGCCCACGCTCTTCGACATCTTCGCGGATGCAAGAAATTTCTCTTGATGAGGACAACGGTCCGCCTTCAAGGAACCCATACAGACAAAAGATCGAAAATGCCTTCTTCAAGATCGGAGAAGCCATTGGTACTCCGGCTCGCGACTTCATTACTGAGCCGACGAGTCGAAATGAACATCATGTTGACTTTCCGGTGATTCCGGGAGAGCGGTTTCGTACTGAGCGTCTGTCTGCTGTCGAAAGAGAGAGGGATCGACAGCAAGAGGAAGAAGCGAGTCCTACAAGGTCAAGACCGGCCAGCTTTGTTGGTAGTGATATATCTGTTCGCACGGTTGGGCGTTCTACATCAATGCCTATACCACCGCCCCCAGTCGCAACAACAAGACCGAGATCAAGTACCGGACCGAAGACGAGGTCAACGCCTTCGAGTTAATAACAATTGATGAAATTTGAGACTTGTTAGAAAGACATGACTGTGACCGGACATCCAGAGAACTACAGCAGGTGTGAAATAAATAATATGACTAAACAGAGCAGCGTTAAATCGTTGTTGAAACGTGTTGATTATTAAAATATGCTATGTAATCTAATACTCAAGCCGGCTCAAGTGATGCGTAGATTCTATGCTATGGAACCGGGCCTTTCCTCGTGGCCCTTTGTCGATGATTCATCTTCACTCGCGGTGACCTTGATCTCATGACTGTGCTCCAGGCCAGACAAGACAATCCAGGTTGGCACGATGCACAGGATAGTGATTCCAAAGTTGAGACCAATGCTGACAAAGTGGTTGGCGTTGCCTTCAGATTGCATCCTACTCGTTGTTAGTATCTTGACTTGATAAATCTTGAAAGGGGAGACTTACGCCCAAGCAACAGTTTGTCCCAAAGCTTCAAATCCTCGCAGAATACCGCAGTGATAAGACAAAGATGAGAGATCAGTGGTGTATTGTCCGATAAGCCAGTACAGAAATTGCTGGAAAGCCTGACCTCCGAATTGCCAGAAGAAGATCAAGGCATATGCCTTGCCGAATCCACCCTTGAACCAGTCAAAAACCGGGGGCTCATCTGCATCGTAAAATTGCTTCTGAAGAATTGACGCCCAGATCCATGTGCCAATGAGTATGGTCACAATAGACAGAAAGGCAATTCGAGCTCGAGTCTTGATGTAAATCGACTGACGGTCCAACAAGCCGGCGATCAAGAAGGAACTGATAATTCCGGCGAAGTTGGTGAAGAATGACGAAAAGGCGCGAGCTCGAACGGTAAAATAAGTCGTCAACCAAGTACTCATAAAACCGTTGAAGAAGTAGCTGATGAAGAAAGCAGGAATCAACAAGAGCATGCGCCTGGTGACAAGAAGCGAGAGCACAGCCTTAAACTCGGCAAGCCAAGTTGGTTGCTTCTGCACGACGACGAGGGTTCGGTCTTTACGCTGTACCCTTTCTGCTGGACTCAAGAAGAGGGAGATTGGTAGTCCGAGACACATGATGACAATGAAGACGATGTATGTCGCGGAGCTGACAGAGCCTTTTGAAGCTGTTTGCGCATTGAGGCCGAGGTTGATGGCACCTCCGACGATGGGGCCTGCTGCTTTGGCAGTTTGCCATATGGCTGTTGTAAACTGGTCAGCTTATGAACTAGAGCATGGTGTTTCATGTCTCGACTTCAATGCCAGAGCCAGGTGTTTAACCCAGGTATTCAATTGTGAACTTGCACGGAACTTACCAAGGTAAAAAGCACGGTCCTGAGGACTTGGGTATCCGATAATAATCGCTGCTTCGGCGGCCCAAAAGAACCCAGCTGAGATACCACACAACGCACTACCAAACAACAAAAACCACGTCGTCGGGGCGTAATTGTTCGTATAAAGACCGGCTCCATAAATGGGGTATCCAATTGCACCCAAAGCCAATCCATATCGTAGTCCAATTCGGTTATTGATGGCACCAGCTGCGATACACACGGTCGCAAAAAGTCCATACAACAAAGCATTGGCGGCAGACACGGCGTAAGGCTCAGCAGCTCCTCCAGCTCCTAAACCACCCAAAGCGTCCCACATACCAGGGGCTGTAAAGGACACACCACAGGCGATTGCGATCTGGAAGGGGATTGATCGGAAGAAAGAGGGTCTTGAATGTTGGGAAGCTTCGTTATTGGTCTGTTCCCCTGGGCCATCGATGACCTCAGGGTGATCGCGAGAGGACGCCATCTTGCTGGATATCGTTTGCCACAACAAGGACTCTGGACTTCAAGAAAGAGAAAGCGAAGCAACTAAAGTGAAGACTGGACAAAGATCCTATTTATTTAATATCTGGTATGGACGTGCCACGCTGCAACGAATATTGCGTGCGATTGCGTGCTCAACGAACTCGTCGCCGCCCTGGCTTGTCGGACGTTGAAACCATGCTAGGAGGTACACTAATGAAAATGATGAGGACTAGTTTTCTTATGGACCCATCGTGGATCTCCGTACCTGCAGCACAGAATGTTTGTTGGATGAGTAGAAATTTTGGTGCATATACTTTCGGCTACAGCTAGCTAGAGGGGCAACACAGTGACGGCCAGACGATCTGGTTTCAATCCCAGGAAAAATAAAGACCTGATCATTCAAAAGGCACTCTCAATATCTGACAGCCGTGGAAATGACAAAGCTGGAAAACTCTTCATCACCGAGTACCGCCGAGCCGGAGGGAATTCTTTGAGGCATTACCTAACATTAATGGGAATAATTGGGGCTCGAAACTTCAAGCACCGACGAAGTGGATGATAGAGACATTTAATCTGTGTCTAGCGTATACCAAGACGATTCAGATGCAGTTTGAGAATTGGAATAGATTGAACAAACTAGAAGTCAAAGCTAAACAAAGAAGTCTTTGAGAGTAGCTATATAAATTGTCTTTAATCTTGATGCTAGACGCTGGACAAGCATCGTAGTGAGGCTCTTTAACCCGCTTTTTCTGTCGTTCAGCGGAAAACTCGGAGACTTGATTAGTAGATCCACTCTTGAGACGCCACGCCCGTTAGCCGAGGCCGTTTCATTTCAGATAAGCCATGGTATCACCGGATGGCCTATCTTATCAGCAATCATCATGAGTTGAAGCATTGAATATTGTAGAGAACAGGTTATACGTGCCTCAATCTTGCAATAGAAGAGGCAGGTCGTCCAAACACATGCAAGTTCCCCTCTGTCGATCAGCATTGGCATTTGCACATGAGCCTCGGCAACGGCTATATCCTAGACTTCCCCCCTCATCAATCGTTGGAGAAGGCATAGACTATTAAACCACCGAGACATGAGGAGAAGCTTCTTAATAGATGGTTTCTTTCAGCATTTGTTTAACACCACTGCTCGTGAATATTCCATGCAGAATACTACGCACTATAATGGTTGTCGACAACACGCAGCCAGAGGGTGAAAATCCCATTGGCGAATTTACCGTAGAGTTCCTTGGTACTCAGTCCTCCAACAACAGCGCTAGCCGACGAGATTTGGGCTTCACAGGTCAACTCGGAGGGAAATGGTATGCTGTCTACGGCGACACTCTGTGGTGCGACGCCGGCGTAACCGACCCAGCAGAGGACACGGAAGGGTTTCACGGCATGGTCAGAAATGCTTTGTCTGCTCTCACCGATGACCCTCTTGTGGTTCAAGACTTACATCTAAACGAAGATGAACCTGTTCCTCACCAAAAGCAGTTTATGCCTTTCAAGGAAGAATGGGGCGAAACCAACATGTTCGGATTTGGAGGCACGGGCATCGTTGAGACACATCCTGACAGTGCAACTGGTGTTCTCTACTACCTTGTCGTAAGTAGACACTCGGTATACAAGATCCAGATACTGACCATATCTTAGAACGATAACGAACACTACAAAGGCGCTGGTGTAGCTCAGGTCGAGCTAGTTGACGATATCCCTACGGTGACCCATCGCTTCGGCGACAATGGTTATTGGTGGGATGGAGATAGCGTTCCCAAGTATGGCGACGTGGCAACCTATCGAGATGTCAACAGCGAGTGCATCTACATCCTCGGAAACCCTCCAAACCCCATCACCGACTTTCCCGATAAGATGTATGTGTACATGGCTCGAGTACCTGCTTGCGATGCCTTCGATCTCGACAAGTATGAGTATTGGTGGGGCAGAGAAGAAGGCTGGAAGGGTGAAGTTCTTACTACATGCAACTGCGAGACAGCTGTTATGTGGGGTGTAGGACAGGGACAGATTGTATACAACAATCACTTTGGGACGTACATTTACGTTTACCTTGACCTTTGTAAGTCCCGACCAACCCCTTTGTCTCGCTGCTTAATGGTCGTTACTGACAAGTTCTCCACAGCTGGAACGGTTTACCTCAAGACTGCCCCCAGTCCTGAAGGTCCATGGACAGAAGGCAAGGAGATCTACAAAGCTGAGCCCATTGACGGTGGCTTGGTGTATGCTGGGATAGCGTACCCTCATCTGGATGAGACGGGCGAGACGCTGACGATTGGGTTCACCAATAACAACTGGATTCAAGTTATCAAAGTCACGTTTTGAATTAGATCCACACGAATCATTGAAGGTTCGGGAAAAAACTATTATTCATACACTTTCATCATACATGATTAAATCTCTCTACATTACAACTCGTCTTCCTTCTCATTCTCGCAAACGCCATCAAAATCTCCATACTTTTCCATACCAGCGCTGACAATCTTCTTGAACTCCTTGAACGGGCAACTAGCACCTGGTCCGCCCTGGCACAATGGCAGAGGTCGAGGTGCAGTATTAGCAATGAATCTCACATAGTCTTGCTTCTCAATTTCACCACTCTTCGCACCTGGCTGCTCACAAGTCATTTTCTCCATACCAACATGTCCCAAGAAGGGAATTAGATCAGACATCCTCCATGCTCGTACGTGGTTGACATGAGTGGTCGGGAACTCATCATATCCTTCGTGTGACGAAGAGTTAAAGATTCCGAGTGCGGTGGCAACGAATGGTGGCACTTCGCGGTGGGTAAAATAGAAAAACAGGCGCTGATCCTTGGGCCATCCTGAAGCCCCACCATCAGACAGGTCCTCGTTCTTGTCAATCTTGTCAAAGAGTGTAGATTGCGAGTTTAGCCAAGGGAAACCGAGATAGTTAGAGAGAGGGTTGAAAGGCCCAACCATATGCGCGTACTTCATATCCCAAGCGTATTCGTAGGATAGCCATTCTGCATCGGAGAATAATTCACATATCGGCGATCGCGATCCTCTGATAGCTGATTCGTAGCCACAGATGGATTGAAGTGCAAAGACGTCTTTGGGGTCGAGCTGGTAATCCTCCGGGGTATAGGGTCGTAGGCGACGCGAGACTTGCTTGCCATAGTTGTTCACAAACTCCGTCTGTTGATCGGTGCCAGGAGATTTCGAGAACTTTGAGCAAGTCTTGTGAGGGAGAAGAGCGCGAGTGCCATTGTTCAGCTCCTTCTTGTCAAAACGGGAGATTTCGATGTTGCCGTCCTCAGGGAACTCCTGTAGGAAGGCTTTGGCAGTATCGTAGGTTCTGGCCTTGGTGTCTGCAATCACACGCTTCACTGATGGCGCGAGGTGTCGATAACGCTTCACCAGGTGATGTCCAACCTTCTTAGCATCCTTCTTTCCAGAGGGTGTCACATCCTCGAGATGATCTTCCTCAATTGGAGAATACCACTTGTTCAAGAACTCGAGCGGACCGGAGAAGTCACCACGGTGCTTCTCCAATTTGTAGAGGAAGGGTTGGATGTAATCTTCGTACTCGGCATCGTTGGCGTAGATCGCGGCGTGTCGGATAAGATACGAGGCAGCGGTTACTGTGCATCCTTCGGGCGCAGCGTGCGACAGGCCGAAACCGACGGCATCGAAGTACGGCGATATTCCCGGGAGATGGAGGAGGGGGTCGAATTGGTAGCCTTGGGAGTGATCGAAGGTATCAATTGGCTGTTGGATGACAGATGCAAGGGCAATTGCCGGTAATGAAGCCGCAGCTGCAATTGTAAGCATATTGTAAGGCATCTTGTCCAAGCAATTGGACCAATTCTGAGCTTCAGTATTGGCAAGAGATGGAGCAATTGTCAGGGATGCAAAATCCCGTCTTGGCCCTGGATTTAGTATGGTCAGGGGCTGGTAAATCTATGACGTACACGCGATTCAGTGGAACCTAAATCCCTGTCGTTGACTCTAAAGGTTAAAACCAAGATTTGGCGAGACGCTAATGTTTAACTTGAGCCCACACGTCATATGCAAGGGAAGCTTATCTCTGAGAACAACATTATCGAGGTACAGGGTACAGTAGGTGACATGCTTTTTAAATCGAGAAGAAGCAACTACTTGAGAAAGATATACACTTCTCTTCCAAATGCAATCGAAAGATATAATTAGGATTCCGTTCCGTCAACAACCTTGGGCAGCATCTCGACAAACAATGTCTTTCGAATGGTAGCTGCCACGAAGCCGGGTAGTCTCCAATTTCCATAATGGCCGGTGCCGGAATTAGCGATCTGCAAGCCGATCATGCCTGCGAATTGAGCCTCATATTAGCTTTCCACTCTTCTCAAGATCAAGAAACAAAACATACCAGTAGTTGAAGCCTTGTATGGAGTCAGCGGCTTACCGCTCACAAGCGAGACAAAGTTCTTGCCCATGTGAGCCGACTGCTTGTTGACGAACCAAAACTGAGGTGCTTCGACGTTGCTCACGTCTCCGACTGCAAAGACATCTTTGCAGCCTTCAACAGCGAGATACTCATTGACTTTTACAAAGCCGTTCTTGTCGAGCAATGAAGGTGGCACGAAGGATGAGTTGGGGATCACGCCAAAGGTTGGAATGACCAGATCTGTAACCACCTTTTCTCCTCCTGATAGAGTAACTTCTTGCCTGCCGTCGGGGAGGGTTACAGGATCGTTGGCTTTGGTGCTGAGTTTGATATTTACGCCCAAGGCCTGCAATTGACTCGATGCTGATTTAGACACACTCTCTGGACGGTTCTCGAGAACAGCGGGACCAGATGAAATCTTGAGGAAACCGTCAGTATTTTAGTCAATCTTCAATGGGGTGATTCAGATGGGACTCTACCAAAGTGATTTCCTTTTTGTTTTGGTACTTGTTGGCGAGCTCGCCTGCGGTTTCCACGCCCGTTGGTCCTGCACCAGCGATAATGATTGACTTTGCTTCTCCTACACGCTTCTGGAAGGCATGCAAAAATTCCATGGTGGCTTCAGTCGATCCCCTTGACTTGAACGGAGAGCCTGCACTGGTCCTTGACCCGGTGCCAATGAGAAGATAGTCATAGCTAATAGGCGTCTCTTGTCCAGCCTTGTAGACCGTCACTTGCTTGTTGTTGACATCTATGCCGGTAGCCGTGCCCAGGATAAACTCAAACTTGTCGGAGCTGTATTGAGAGAAGCCAGCTGCTATAGGCTGAAAGAGCTTTTCATCGGGGATACTTCCCGGAATAATCCCACGAGGGGCGGCGATATTCCAGTAGAAGTGAGTGTCGCGAGAAATAAGCGTTACTTTGTGAGGTCCCACGTTCTTTTTTGCGGCGTCTTTGAGAAATCGGTGTGCGGTTTTGACACCGGCGAATGAACCGCCGATTATCACGACGTGCTTCGTTTTCTGCGACATACTCGGATCGGGCGAATCCTGGACGAAAAGTCTACCAGTAATGAGATGGAAAATGTTAATCGCGGCCGAGGCCAACCAATTGAGAAAATCTCCGAGAGACATGACAAACGATCTTCGTGGATTCAAGGCCAAAGATAAGCATAGTAGTCCAAGCTGTCTATTTAACAGTCTTCTCGGCGACTTTTAAACGTCTGCATTTATTATTGTGCCGATTCAGCCGGCTAGAGGGACGCACAAAGATGTCAGTCTATTCCGTATGATGACTACTGCTTATAAATTCACATGTTCTTGTCCTGGCTTTTATCTTGGATGATTACTGTAAATCAAATCTCACCTAAGCTTCCGCGGAACGCAGGCCGGATTAGCAAATAGTTGCCGTGCCGCGCGCGCATGAGTTTAGCGATGCCGAATGCAGGTTTCTGACGTGGTCTGACCTGTACCTCGACTGAGTTTGACTTCATTACCGCGCGGGTATTCCTAAGCATGCAGCTAGATAGACCGATCGTTCACATCTCCTGGAAGCTAAGTGGCACTCATCTGGTATGGGAGTTGAGCTTTACAAGCAGGTGTTTTTATTAATAATGGTTGCTAATCTATGTGATGCACCGTAACAATAAAAAACGACCCTTGCATTATGTGAAGATATTTGTTCTACCATCCTGGGCCCCGGTGTCAGATCTTGGTCAATCTCACCTGTAATGGTGTGCTTGGCCAATCGTCAAGGATTGCCCATGCCTAATAACAACGCTAACCATGTTGCTGTTGCATCTGGTACTTTGATAAACTATCTATTGGTGGTGTTGTCATTGACCTTGCTTCAAACGTGCTATCCTTCGATTGGGCATTCCCCTGTGCCGATCAGTAAGCAGGTCGCACACTTGGCGTCTGAGCCGTGATACCTTGCTGACAGGAAGACAACGGCCCCCAGGCCCCCAACAAGTGTCTAGAAAAGAAAATATCTAGAAAAACTGACGTGAAGTTTTGAGAGCAAATATGGGCTAACATCCCTGAATACCCTGAATTCCATTTTGAGGACGATTAGTCTACAGCTTACACATGCAAAAATACCTTATAAACCGCGCTCATATGCACAAGCTTTCTTTTAATACTCGTAGTTAATTGAGATAGGAATTTTTATGGGAGCCTCTTAGTTAATAATTAAATGCTAAGATAGCAAATAGGTGTTAATACTACTGCCTTTAAACTATTCGCTTACTAAAAAGCTGTGTAAAGCTAATATATATAGTCATGGATTGTAAAAACTCAATCTATAGTCTGTTAACTCTCTTTAGGCACCTCTTATATCTTCTATTAATTATTTATTT
>JABEXW010001213.1:0-10868 GCA_013266185.1 Fusarium sarcochroum | reverse complement strand
TGATCTATCTCTTCGAGATATTGAGTAAGGTTTCTATATATATATATGGAACGGCGATTGAAAGGGCCGCGTTCAACATTGCGATTTCAAATTGGATCATCTATCATAAGCCAAATAATGTAAGTCTCTGTGTCGCGAGGCTTAGTTTAATCGATGAAGTTTGTACGACCTTGGCCCTGGTTTGGTTGGAGAGGCAGCATTGGTTTTCGGCGTTATGTACTACTCAGTACTTCATTTTTGCTGGGAAGAAAAAGGTCTTTTTGGTCTGAGAATAACTACCTGGAGAAAGAACTCTGTCTTAGCAGTGATAACTACTTTCTTGACAATCTATCCTGCTTGAGCTTTTATAACAACACCATCACTCTTTCCGATATCACGATCCATATCTTGAGATGCAGAATCCTCGACAACCGCGTCCAGGACAGTACCGCCTTCGAATTTGGCGTTGATCTCTTCGAGCTCAAGTCCTTTAGTTTCGACAAAGGTGAAGTAGGCCACGATAAGGAAAATAAAATCCCAAGAAGCGTTAATGAAATAAAATTTCCAGCCAAGGTCGGCCATTGCGTAAGCCATAGCAAAGGAGGCGAGTAAACTAGCAGTCAAAGATCAGCCTATGTATACTTTCTGGATCAAAGGAGCGGTCATACCCAGTTCCCGAGTCGAGCATGCGAAATATAGCGATACCCGTAGCGCGTAACTTGAAAGGTGAAACTTCTGTTGGATACAAACTTGTCATGGGCGTGATGGAGAAGGCATAGAAGCCCTGGAAGAGAAAGATGATAGCGATAGTTCCATAAATCGCGGAAGTGTTGGTACTTTCTCCGAAGCCTATGATACGCAGTAATTAGTAGAGAACATCGAATGCGAGATCAAAGAATGGTACAACTCACGTTTGATAAGACCACCGATCATGAAAAGCGTAATCGTCATACCGCTGACGCCGATAAAAGTTTGGAGCCTACGGCCAAGAATGTCGAGCATGAAACTACCAACAACGGCCACAGCGAAAGACCAACAGTTAATGATGACCTGGATCTGGGTCTGGGTGGTAGTATTGGTAATTCCAGCCTGGTTGAGAATCTTGGTGAGGTAGAAACTAAGCGGCGGTCAGTTACCACTTAACAAGTTTTTGATAAGACCGATGAAGGACCGACGAGATAATGAAGTTTCCAAACATGTTGATCATGGGCCCAAAGCTGCAAAGAATCGCAAGCCTGCGTCTATTAGCCTTAGTCGCAATAATCTCTCTCCAAGGATTACGAGGGTATTCCCGTGCTTCGCGCAGGATGGTGGTTCTGATCTCCTCCAGCTGCTCGCCGCCCTTTTGTAAGTCCGTTTTATCCTTGCCCTGCATTATGATAAGAACTTCAAGTGCTTCCTCGTTGCGATCCTTCGAGATCAGCCAACGAGGAGACTCTGGAACAAATGGCGCGATAATAATGGCCAGCAAGCTTGGGACAAACTGAAGTAAGGAGGGGAGTCGCCAAGCCCACGTGCTCTGTATGTTTTGGCTACCGTAGTTAATAATTGCCGAGGCCAAACTACCCACATAGTAGCATGAGAAGAATAGACCAAGAACTCGTGCACGCCTGCGAGGGGGCAACAATTCGCCAAGAAGAGTTGGTGCAGCGCCGTTACTAATGGAAGAACCGCATCCAACGAGAAAACGGGCGACGACGAACATGGGGATGTTTTGGGCAGCGGCCTGGATTATGATGCCCACAATGGTCACCACTGAGGCGATGTAGATTGCGCGTCGACGCCCAAAGTAATCGGGAATCGGCCCCATGAGAAAGGCACCAAAGATGCCACCCATCCAGTTGGCAGCATTGTTGAGACCCTCAGTGGCGGTGGTCAGATGGAAGTAATCAGAGTACGAGGGCAGGATCAAGAGGCCATTCATTACAGATGAATCGTACCCCAGTGTCTAATGTCAATGTCAATAATGCGTCTTGTGAGAAAGGACGCAAGACGGGTTCAGACTCACAGCAGAATTGACTATGGCGACTGCTAGCAGTAGAGGCATAAGGAGCTTGTGGTCTGCAGGCACGAGCCTAGAGACATGTTTTCGTTCAAGGGCCATGATCAAAATATTGGCTCGCTACAATTGACAACCGCAACTGACTCGTAGAGCTGTGTTGGTGTTCCTGGAGAGTTATGGGACGCATTTTATATCTGCGAATACTAAGCACCCTCTATCATTGGCTTATCAAGTCTGGGGAAGAAATGCATTGTTTGCAACCAGTCTTATCAAGCCTTGTAAGTCCCCGCAACTTGAAGATTGGATCTAGATCCTGGGGAGATAGCGATTTGATCAACGTCTGACCAATAATGATGATCCTTGACTGAACTCGGGCGAGCTCGGCCGACCTGACCCGGCCAGCATGTCAAGATAGTATATTTAATTAGAAAGCAGTTAGAGCCGAAGTTTTGAATCTGAGCTAGGATAACGACTACAGATATCCCAGAGACGTCAACTTTATCAAACACATCATACACAAAGCTTGTCACTACATAATGCCTGGCCCCATTCGCAAATGGCCCGCCTGGCCCGAGTACGCCACTGCAGGCGCCGCTTCTTCCAAAGACCCCGAGTTTCTAGCTATCAAGAAGATCATTATCGCAGAATATGGCGCTGGTGCTCTTCGTGAAAGTTGGGTCAAGGTCTGCAAGGAACTTGAAAGTATCACTAATGAAATCATCGAAAAGGGTAACAAAATCATCCCTGTTCTCGATACTGCCCAAGTACTCGATAACGGCTTCTCGTCAGCACAACAGGACGAAATCAAAAGAATCGGTGCTTTCGTCTGCCGAAACACAATCCCCAGAGATGAAGCGGCAGTCCTCTACTCGGATCTTAAGAAATTTGTCGCTGATAACAAAGAGTCCATCCAAGCTTGGCCGAAAGAGAGTCCATCAATGCTTGTGCTTTACAGTTCCCCTACTCAAAACGCCCTTCGCTCACATCCAAACCACCTCAAGCTACAGCGCAGACTGAATGAGCTGTGGCGCTACTCCACTGAAGATACGTCCCCAGAGCCTCTTGTCTATCTCGACGGTATCCGCGACCGTGCTCCAGGCCAACCATTCCTCGGGTTAGGTCCTCACATTGACGCCGGGAGTTTATGCCGCTGGGGTGATCCCACGTACCGGAAGGTTTACGACAATATCTTTTCTGGTAGACCAGAGGAGCACGATGCATACGATCTTAACGCTCGGAGAGATGCAAACCAGGAACTGTACAAGGGCTCTGCGCATTCCACCGTCTTGCGAACCTTTCAAGGCTGGACTGCTTTGACACCTACGGCACCTAGAGAGGGCACCATTATGGTGTATCCCAATCTCAGAAGCGTAATAGCCTATCTGCTCCTACGGCCCTTTTTCAGCCCTCCCCAAGATCCAGACGAAATAATGGACGCCAAGCGGTGGACGCTGGATGAATCGATTGGTTGGTTTCCAGGTACCACAAAACCAGACAGTCAACGCCTCAGTCGATCGTCTCACCCCCATCTCAGGTTGGAAGAGTGTCTCGTACACATGCCCGAGGTGCTACCAGGTGACACAGTTTGGTGGCATTGCGACGTATGTTATCCCCATTTTACATCAGTATTTCAATCCAATAGCTAACAATGATACTTCAAAAGCTTTGTCATGCGGTTGATACTGAACATCTGGGTCAGAACAACGCGTCTGTGGCCTTTATCGCCGCGTGTCCAACAACTCCCGCGAATGAATCCTATGTCCGAGAACAATTGATCGCTACCTTGGAAGGACGTTCTTCTGCTGATTATGCCGAGGGAAACGATCTTGACGAGAGCAAGTTGAAAGGATATGTTGGTCTTGATGGACTTGATGCGGAGGCACGTAAAGCTTTTGGCTTTAACCTACTATGACATGACTCACTTATTATCATTTTTATCAAGTTATATAACATTCTATTGGACACTCTTCAGTTTCTCTCTCAGAACCTTGGCCGCATGGTGAGCCAGAGCATTGCGTGACTCAACTGCATCCAATAGGTCTATAGCAGCCTGGATAGACTCATTGTATGCTTCATTCTGGTTCTCCAGGCTAACTCGACACTCGTGGAGGAGTAGAATTGCAGAATTGAAGATATGATAGGACAGCGCCCTGCTTGATGGTTAGCATGTTGATATGGGCTTAAACATTAACTCGAACACGTACCATTGCTTTCTTGTCGACGCAGGTTGATCCCAATTACGGTTGATCCAGATGATGCTCATTGCTGAAGCTACACTGACAGACCGCGCCCAATGATATTCATTTGGAGAAGATAACCATTGCCTTTGTAGAGCACCATTTATGTGCATCCGCAAATGCAGCAGCACCAAGGTGAGATCGTAGCGCTGCCATTTGATCCATGGTTGGGTCAGTTCCAGAGCATGAATCTCTGCGTTTGTGGCCGAGTCGCTTTCAGGCTGCAGATGACTTGGAAGTGTGTCAATAATCCCTGCCAACTCCTCATCAGCTGCCTTGACGACCTTGGCAATGCTGTCTAGGGACTCCAATCCCGACTTTATAGCTATACGAAAGCGATACACCACTGCAGAAGTACGCGCCATGAAGATATGATAGTGAACGGGATCGACAAGCCCCTCTTGCGTTTCAGGTTGGGGGGTAGACGGTAGAGGTACGTTGAAGTCAGAGTCATCGATTATTGGTGACAGGCGTGTGAGGCTCAGCCTAGAGAAATGAGAACCCAATAACTAAACTTGTGGGTTGATAGACTCACCACTCACATATAACAAGCGTCCACCATAGACGATGTTGCCCTTCGGCGCCCAGACAATGACCTGCCTTCTCAGAGTAAGTTTCGTTCAACCCAATTCTTTGAGCAATTCGTATAGCTGAGCTTCGTAAGTGGTGGCCCAGCTCTGAGTCTCCTCGATTATTAAAAGACATGATCAGAATGGCTATGGCCTGGACGTTGTTTATGTGGGGATAGCGCATGAAGTCGGACTTGTATAAGCAGAAGATGGCGGCATCGTACCAGTTCTGGGACACTTGTTGGGCAGTATATTCCACTCGAAGTTAGCCACATGCCTAGATTGATACGTCTTGGGACGTAAGCATAGTTAAATACCGTTAGAAAGTGGCAAACTTTGAGCCTCGTCATCTTCCATCATCAGAAGTGCAGTCTGTTTAGTCATTCAATATCTCATGCTTGAGCCCCAGGAACACAAATGCAAATGCTTGCGCGCAACTTACACTGAGTACACTGAAGTATACCGCTACCCAGGTCGTATTTGCCTGGTCAAGAGACAGCCCCGCCTCAATACTGTCCGTAAAGGCGTCACTCTCTTCCTTGAACCGAGGATACTCGAGGGCATAGTGAACCCATGAGTTCCAGGTGATATCGAAGTCTATGAGCCGTCTGCTACACTCTGAATTTGGGAGAATGATGTCACTCCAGCTCGAGACAGTCGAATTCCTGATATTAGATCCCGAGGCGAGACTCTCCCACAGATCATCATCAAGTGCTTCTTGGCTGTAGTCCATGGTATTTCGTGAATATTGTTCTGGAGAAATTGCGACATTTTGTGCAGAAGGGCTTGAAGTCATGTGGTCCCGATGAGCCCTCAAGGCGTTGATCTCCTTGCGCAGGCGTTGGTTCTCACCGCTCAACTCTTCATAGGTTAGTATATGAGAATTGTCCTGCCATCTGTAGCGAGTCAACGTGGGTTTATTTTGTATGGTGGCATAAGTTATACTACCTACGTTGTTACCTGACCGCGTATAATTACCATCTCTCTTACACATGCCTCGGCTTGGCCACGCTTGACGCAGCGTGAGCAAGGGACAGATTTGTCGCATCTGACTTTACGTGAAGAGCACGATAAGCAGCTACGTGGGGCTCGCTGGGTCGTTCGGAGGGAGATGGTGTTTCCAAGATGTTGATTCATGCTGACACCTGATCTAGTGAATAAGAGTTCTTGGGTGAGAGTATGTTGTTGAGAAGAGTTCAACTGTCATCGAACTCACCCGAGCTCGCCCGATAGTCGATTGCGATGTGATTGGAGGATCATAATGCGGAGGTGGCTCTTATCTTACCTGGCCCCGCGATCCAGCTTAGTGCATTCCAACGTAGATTACTACCCTGATACGACATTGAACCTACAAAATTGCGGCGAAGTCAAGCAATTATCGGTAATTTCACGATCATTCGACTTCATAGTCATTCCCGCTCCAGCTTGGCAATCATGTCTTCCACCATCATCTTCCGTGGCGCCGCTATCCACTCGCTCGACCTCGAGACTCTAGAGCTCCTCGACAATGCAACGCTAATGATTAGCGATGGCTGCATCAAAGAGTTCTGGAAAACCCCCGACGAGATCCCTCAAGATGCTATCCCTTCTGATGCCAAGATTCACACTCTACCCTTCGGCGAATTTCTGATTCCTGGCTACGTCGATACGCATAACCATGCCCCTCAATGGCCGATGCGGGGTCTTGGTCAAGGGCTTCACATCCTAGATTGGCTGAACGACGTCACGTTTCCTGTCGAAGCGCGTTTCGCTGATCCTGAGTATGCATCCAAGATGTATGAGCATACGGTCCAGGACTTTCTCCGTCAGGGAATAACAACTGCTTCGTATTACGGTTCCCGACACGCCGAGGCGACGCGTATCCTGGCGGATGTATGCCACGCCAAGGGCCAGCGTGCTTTCGTGGGGAAATGCAATATGGACAGGAATGCACCGGATTATATCCGCGAACAAAGTGCATCCGACTCCCTTGTGGAGACAAAGGAATGCATTTCCCACATCAGAGCCTTGAGAAATGATGACGGTGCGCGAGAGGGGTTAGTGAAGCCAGTCGTGACACCCAGGTTTGCCATCTGTTGCACGGATGAGCTTCTCCGTGGCCTCGGAGATATGGTCCAGGCTGATGACACCTTGGCAATGCAAACACATTTCAATGAAGCTCAACAAGAAATTGATGCCACCAAGGAACTATTTCCTCAGTTCAATGGGAGCGAGGCTGACCTATACGAAAGTTACGGGCTGCTCAATAGGCGGAGCATCCTCGCTCACTGCACCATCATGACTGATTACGAAAAGGATCGTCTTGAAACACTACAATGCGGTATTGCGCACTGCCCCATCGCAAATATGACAGTCGGTGGAGGTTTCATGGTCGCACCCATCCGCGACTTTTTACGCCGCGGCATCAAGGTCGGTCTGGGAACAGACAGTGGTGGTGGTTGGGCGTCGCAAATGCTGGCTGTGATCCGACAAGCCATGATAGCGTCAAATGCGCGTGAGGTCCTGTCCCAGGGTAAAGACAAAGCTCTTTCGCTAGAGGAGGTATTCTACCTGGCAACTTTGGGCGGTGCAAGGGTTTTGTGTTTGGAAGATCGTATCGGAAGCTTTGAGATTGGAAAGGAATTTGATGCCACGTGGGTGACTACCACGACAGGACTGCATTCCGCTATGACACCGCGAGAGGATGGAGATTCTTTGAGAGGATTGTTTGAAAAGTATGTTATGACTGGCGATGATAGGAACGTGGCGCATGTTTTTGTTCAAGGTCGACGGGTAGCAGGAAGCAGGCAATCTGAGCGACTGGATATAGCAAGTGAGCAATGATCTTAGTTCTATGCATCCATTCAAATCTTCTGAAAAGGTGAACTTTTCAAAAGAGACAAACATCAATGCATAGAGATTACAAGACGAAACTCAACTACGTCAACCCCAAGACCTGTCCGATCCCTGCATAGTCACGGCTCAATATGCCCTGCCTATTCGGGCTCTCAAACCCCGAACCCCTCACTGTAGTATGATGATGCACTGTAACCTTCTCCATATTGGTATCCACATATATATTCTGAACAAGGTTCAGTCCCTCAAGCTCGTATTGGTGCGCTAGATTTCCGGACGTTATTCAAAAAGATCACAGTTCGTGATTTGTGGAACCTCTTTCTCGAAAGTGATCGTCGGTCATAGCTCCGACCAAAAACGGCACGAATTTGGGGTTCTCCGGATCTGCAAATGTAACCTTATTTTACCGCCCCAATGAGTTTAAAAGCCCAAGCCTGATTGAGTGGGCGGGTTATACGAGCTCTCTAGATAATCGATCCATGAATGCTTAAGCGCTGTGGTTCAGGCATCATAGACGTACAAAGTGACGTTATAACTACTACTTAAGGGACGGGTATCCGAACATCAATTTATCAGATGTAATCAGCTCAAGTTGCTATCTCACGTGAGAACTTCATTCACCGGACCATAAACACCAAGCCACTTCAATATGGTGCTGGTCAAGGCTGCAGCCCTTGTTGCGGGCATTGCCTCTCTAGCCCTTCCATCACAAGTACAAGCAGCAAACGAGGTCAATGACTTGGCCAACGCTTTCGACTTGAAGGACGTTGCTCTCACCGACAGTCGCTGGATGGACAACCAGAATCGAACTCTGACCTACCTTCTGTCAATTGACCCGGATCGTTTACTCTATGTCTTTCGCAAGAACCACGGCGTCGACACCAAAGGCGCCAAAACGAATGGCGGTTGGGATGCACCCGATTTCCCGTATGACTCCTGAAGGGAAGCATTGGATTTACCACTAACAACTGCGATAGTTTCCGGAGTCATGTCCAGGGACACTTCCTCACAGCATGGTCACAATGCTACGCTACGACAGGAAACGAAGAATGTGGCTCCCGGGCCACCTACTTTGTCGATGAGCTTGCCAAGTGCCAGGCCAACAACAAAGAAGCTGGCTTCACTAAGGGTTACCTTTCCGGCTTCCCCGAGTCTGAGATTGAGAAGGTTGAGAATAGGACTTTGGATAACGGCAATGTCCCCTACTATGCCATCCACAAGACTCTTGCCGGTCTTCTCGATGTTTACCGCCGTGTCGGTGATAAGAAGGCCAAGGACGTCATGCTCTCATTGGCCGATTGGGTCGACACCCGTACCGGAAAGTTGAGCTACGACCAGATGCAAAAGATGATGCAGACTGAGTTTGGTGGCATGAACGAGGTTCTCGCCGACATTGCTTACTACACTGAAGATAAGAAGTGGCTCAAAGTCGCTCAGCGCTTCGATCACGCAATCATCTTTGATCCTTTGGAAAAGAACCAGGACAAACTCTCTGGGCTGCATGCCAACACCCAAGTCCCGAAATGGATCGGTGCGCTGCGTGAGTACAAGGTCTCTGGTGACAAGAAATATCTCGATATTGGCCGAAATGCTTGGGACTTGACCGTTCACAAGCACACATACGCCATCGGTGGAAACAGCCAGGCCGAGCACTTCAGAGATCCTGATGCAATTGCCAAGCATCTAACCAACGATACTTGCGAAGCTTGCAACACATACAACATGCTCAAGCTGACTCGTGAGCTCTGGGCTCTAGACCCAAGCGACGCCTCGTACTTTGACTTCTACGAGAACGCTCTGATGAACCATCTTCTCGGACAGCAGGACCCTAAGAGCAACCATGGACATATCACATACTTCACACCCCTCAACCCTGGCGGTCGACGAGGAGTTGGCCCGGCCTGGGGTGGTGGTACATGGAGCACTGACTATGATTCATTCTGGTGCTGTCAAGGATCTGGTATCGAGACCAACACCAAGTTGATGGACTCTATCTACTTCCATACCAAGGACACTCTTTACGTCAATTTGTTTACACCCTCGAAGTTGAACTGGTTGGATCGCAAGGTCTCTGTCACTCAGACCACCGACTTCCCCCAGAGCGATTCAGCTACACTCAAGGTTGGCGGCGAGGCTGGCGAGTGGACTTTGGCAGTCAGAATCCCCTCTTGGACATCTAAAGCCTCCATCAAGGTGAACGGTAAAGCTGTCGAAGTTGGCATCCAGGCAGGAAAGTATGCCTTGGTAAAAAGAAAGTGGAGTTCGGGCGATACAGTTACTCTGAAATTCCCCATGAGACTACGAACTATTGCTGCCAACGATGATACTTCTATCGCCGCGGTCGCATTCGGACCCGTCATTCTCGCAGCCAACTATGGCGACTCTTCCCTCAACTCGCTTCCTACTATCGATTTGTCGAGTGTGAAGCGACAAGGCAAGGAGGACCTGAAGTTCAAGGCTACCGCCGGTGGAAAGTCGGTTGAATTGGGTCCGTTTTATGATGCACAGGGATTTAACTACAATGTTTATTGGAAGACCAAGGGTAAACTGAGCTAGGATTCTTGACGAGTTCGGTTTTTGTAGATCTGGGGTTGAAGAAAGGAGTTGGGGTGGGAAGTAGATCATTTCGAGAGCGGCAGATCTTTTCAGACCAATAGAAGTAGATTATTCAATCCACATTGGGCTGTTGGGCAACAGGGAGGTTAAACTCTAATCACTACATGATTCAGTCACGTCAGATGATGCAGTAGCCGTGGCACGGTACTTTGTCGCTCTTTTCTTGGTTGGTCAGGATGACAGCTTTTCTCTAGCCCCGTTCTATTTAGTCGAGTGTATACGGCAGTAACCCCGTCTAGCCCTCACCACTAGCCAAAGGGTCCCCTTTACACAAGGCCAAGCCGAACCGACCAGTAGCGGCACTTTTAAACAGACCCTGAAACCACCTAGTCAGGATGTAGTCTAGAACATGAATAATGGCCATGCTATAACTTAAGTGTGCTGTCAGAGAGTGACAGAGACTCAGGGGTTCGCGGCCGTGATATTGCTTGCAGGGTTAGTCATGTGTCAAACCACGCTAGCATTACTCGCTCGCTCTATTCAGCTTCACCTGGATTCACACGCAATACCAAGACTTTCGGCCCTGTCACTGGCATAAGACCTTTTTACCCTTCTCTTTCCAGGACGGCTACCAAGTTGCGTCCTTCTACGCCCAAGCCAGACCCCAATGGGGGGGGGGGGGGCTGGTAT
>JABEXW010001212.1:0-18528 GCA_013266185.1 Fusarium sarcochroum | reverse complement strand
TCATTCGTTATAGTGCTATGGGTATCAACTTGATTGTCCCACTGTAAACTGGAGAAGCATGGCCTGAAATGTCCAAAGCCGCCATTGCCGCCCACGAAAAAAACCCTGGATTACGTGGATGTATGGAGCGCTTAAGCAACGACAATCTTAACTCTATCAGGCCATACCAAGAATACCTTTACATCATTCATCAGTTTACTTAGAAGACGATACCAATAATTGAAATCCATCCTTGGTGCGATCCAAGCAGCCGGATGAAGTGTTAGATGTTCCTAAGAGAAAAGCACATATCGCCAGAATCAGAAGCTCGGTATTGAAACTATTAACATTACGTCTAGAATCAAGGACTAAAGGAAGGAAAACAGAAACGCAAAGGTAACGATGCCCACACCAGCCATTCCCAAACCTCGACCTGCGGAGCTAGACACGTAAACGGGACGTTCTTCAGGTTCTAATTATCACACGTTAGCGTCACGACTCCATCTGAGCGTATTTTTAGAAGCACTTACGGGTGGAAGAGGTTTCCAGAGGACCAGGAACCCAGCTTGGTTTCACGCTGGACTTGAATCCTAGATCATCACCTGAAGCGGGTTTGACTCCTGGTATGGCTTCTGCATCTGCGCCTGCGTCTGCTTCTGGCTTTTGACCATATTCAGGTGCTGGCGATGAGTTTGAGCCAGTGTCGGCATGAGAGTTCGCATGAGAGTTCGTATCAGAGTCGGTATCGGAGTCCGCATTAGTATCCGCATTAGTATCCGTATCAGAGTCCGCATCAGAGTTATCAGAATCCGTCTCCCCGTGAGAATCAGCCTTGGGGCTATATCCAGGTTTTGATACATCTGTAGGCTTAGAGCTCTCGTCGTCGTAGATAAGGCTGGGTACCTCAGGGGACTCCAAGCCATGTTCAAACTCAGAGCCTTTGACGCCCTTGGCATAGTCATCGCCCTCTTGGGATTTTTCCTTGGGTTTCGCGGCAAGTGGTGCTTGTGTTGGGTAAGGGATAGCGTTGAGGTAAGGCCGATCTGTCACGGGGTACGTGATAGTTGCAGTGATAGGCTCAGGGCCACAAGAGTTGCATGTCTGGACATCACATGCAAATCCAAACGGAAGAGAAGGTGAAGGCATCGTAGGCTTCGAAGCCAGTCCGCTGTACGTTTCTGTGATAACATACTCCTGCTCGTAAAGTCCAGTTGAGCAGAAAGCGTCGTACTTAGTAGTGTACACCACAGTTTGCGCGCATGTTTTGCAGCCGCAGGACTCGCAGTTTGGAGCTTGAACTTGAACAGTGATAGGGTCTCCTGTGGCAGCTGGCTTGTTGACTACACAGGTGGCGCCGCCGATCGAGCCGCCGATATCAATGGAAGGCTTCAGACCATCATAGGTGAAGCATTGTGTTATGGTTGCTGTGCGGTAGGTAAGCTCAACACCATTTTCTGGTGGTGATGCCGCTTTTGCAGCGGCTACGAGCGCTGGCAAAATAATAGAAACAAAATGCATGTTAAAGAGAGTATAGAATGAAATTTGAGTGAACGAATGAATGAAGTTGAGAGAAAGTATAGACAAGATACAATTTCACTGGAAGGAATCTGGATTTTAAACTCGCTGGGATCGAGCTGCTATGAAGGGGAGATTTCGAATTCCACGCCACGAACCAAGTGGCCGGTTGGCCCGAAATACTTCTACTACACCATTGTTTCCATAATAGCTTTATCCCTGGGGAGATGGATGAAAAAGCTCGACAGCCAAGTCTCACTTCTCCCTTGCCAAGGGCGACGGCAAGTGGCTGACTGAAAACGCTAGATTTGTGTTTTTTTGTTGCACATCTGGAATTATATCAAGGTGTTGGTGGGATGTACTCATATGGCCCAAACTTCTCCCCAATAAATGTTGCATGTAGGTAGCCCATCTCTCGTGCTGCAGGGCTGATGTTTCACCTCGGAAATGAGCCTCCAAGTCCACATTCTAGACCACTTCATGGCCGGAATACAGTACCTACCCGTGAATGCTGAACTGAGACACTGAACTCCTTGCCTTTTACACTTTCCTATGCTGAAATGTGGTGCTGTCAGGGCCAATAGGCTGTATCATGTATCTCAGCCATGCTCCATTCCCCACGAAGCCATGATATTTCACCCCCTTAAGGGGGGCTGCGAGTCGCATTGAAAATGACAGCCACTCGCTTCTACCAGAATTCGAATAATACAGTGCATTTGATCCAAACCCATCATGGCTCCCAAGAGCATTGTTGTCTTCTTGATTGCAAGCCTCATCAGTACTGCTACTGGTGTTTTTCATTACGGCGACGAAACCGCCGCTGATGAGATGCCGGATATAGAGCTTGAAAGACCTGTTGTATTTGGTATTGTTCCTGACACGGAATACACCAAACGAGGGCTGCGAAAGAGAGAATTTTCTGGCTTCGTGGGTTCTCAATCTGAAGATTGTAATTATGCCCCTGTTTTCAGTCTCCTCGGAGGGCATCTTTTAGACGGCGATTTTCCTGTTTACTATGACTTTGAAAGCTTCAAGGAACTACGTGGCGGACAAAGATCGCCACCTCGCGGTGCTCTCGCTGGCACCTTCAAGGATTACGAGGGCTATCTTCGATTCTCGTGTTCATATTTACCCACTTCCAGAGCAAAGTTCTGTCAGGATTTAGCAGATGGCCGAGTCTATATCGTTTTTACATCGGCACCACCGAATTGTATGCCGGTCAAACTTTCTATTATTGACGGTAGGTCACATTTGATTCTATCCCCTACAATGCTAACGATTGTTTTAATCACAGTTGAGCAATGCCAGAATGGAGGCAGCATTATTCCCACCGCCATTGAGAAGCAGCACCCTTAATTGAGTAGATCTGCCGGCGACTCAGTTCCCTTCCACTTCTTTAACTGGCGGCGTTGAAGATTATACATGGATAGAATCCACGTTCATCCCAATGGTTTCCTCGCCAGGTCCAGGCGTCTTTTCGCCTTCGACAGCAACGACATCCACTGAGCTACTCACAGCATCGCTATTCGAAAGTTCTGATCCTGTGCCGTCCGTAATCATGAAGCCTTTGCGAGATGCCTTGGTCATTGAGCTACCATCGTCCATCCCGCTGCCAGCAGACCTTTCCAAAAACACAACCTCTGCGAAGGAGTTCGATCCGCTTTTGCAATAGTTCATCATCGTCATCCAAAGACTCTCCAATCTTTGTTGAATCGACTTCTACCTATATTTCCTTTATCATGGATCCGTCATCAGATCGTTTCCCCCTCGAGACAGAAACGCAGTTTCTGGATCCTTCGGTCACCCTCCAATTTTCATAGAGTATTTCCCTACAGATGCCTTGCCTATAGAGATACCTTTCACACAAACCCCTGTTCTCTCAGACAAGAGTTTATTCAGCGGTCCTAAATTCGAAACCTTCACCATCGAGGAAGACTAGTAGCAGTTTTGATGCTAGCACTACTGGTACTTCCGAGGGCGATACTACCGTCAAACTGGATGCTAGCACTGCCTCCATATCTGATACCACTGGCAGTTCAGAGACTGACTTAACTATCACGTCCTAAGCTAGCACTGTCATCAGCTTAGCTCCCGATACTACTGCCAGCGCCGTTGACGAAACCACTACCAGCTCTGAGTCTGAGTCACAGGCATCTACTCGCCAGTATCAGACTATACTAGCCATTCCAACAGTTTTGGTTGAGGGCGACCAACAGGTAGAAGTCGAATATCAACAAACCTTCATGCCATTCGCATCGAGTTGTTTGGAGAGTCTAAATCACAGATACATATCAGTATTGATGGACTCATTGCTCTCAACTCTTCTTTTGGAATCACTGAATCTACCAATCGGAAGTTGCGGTCTGTAGCTATTAGGATAACATGTACATATCTAGCAAAATGGATGATGAATCATGATATCAATTACGAGAGAAACGATGTCCCACAATCGGGATGGCAAGTTGCTGTAAACTGGCGTCTCTTGTCTACTGAGGGTGATGGCGAGTCACCAAATCACTCTATAGCCATTTCTTTGCTTTCTGAAACTTGTCGGACTTTTATTCTACGGAACGGAGTTTGAGGGAAGTTCTGCAATTGTCGGCGTCCAAAATGGAACCATCGATTTCCTACAGCTCAAACCGGCTCCACTCCGTTACGGCGTGGCCTAGACTTTGATATAAGACAAGTCTATAAGAGAATTTGATTTCTAAAATGACATTTTCGTCTTTGTTTTCGTTCCAGGAAAGAACTTTTATCCTGTTTCAAATTTTGAGGTCGAGTTGCGCTGTGATGAGTATTTTTCTAGGTGATGCTAGTGGACTCATATTCTGACACCAAGGAACCAGTCCTAATTCCACCCGCAATAGTTCGATGCTAGATCAATAATGATATATTCCATCCATCTTCGATCTTTCCTCGAAGTGTTATCAAGCGATGTTACTAGCGCTAGCAACGCTTTTGTATACTAACTTGGTAGATTTCTTGTCGAACTGCATTGCCTGTAATCTCCAAGTTGGAGGACGGTTTGGAGGGCTGTCTATTCCTCATGTTTAAAATGTTTGCTTCGTATATAATTAAACTATTGCCAGATTACAGTCTCGTCAGTGATCCAAGAGAATCCCTAGAAGAATCGCGCCAACCACCCAAGTTCCCATGATGATCAACCAGTTGTACAAGTTGAGTTCGAACACCCATAACAATGAGACATGGCATTTTCCAGATTAAAAAAAAAGCACACCATGATACAAAGCCAAGTAAAACCGAAAGGATAAGGAAGAAAAAAACAACTCCAGAGTTGGTCAGATTACCATGATATCGTTTAAACATGAATCATCTCTATACCTATGCCGCCTATATGAAGTGAAAAAAACGAACGAAAGGCTATGTCGAGCTATGAATGAAATCCAAATTGAGACTTCTCCAGTCCCAAAGCTGCGAAAAGTCTCCAAGATCGACGTCGGTGATGTTACCTAGGCCATAGTCCACATTGAGGTCCTGGGGCTGGTAATCGACGTAGGAGGGAGGTACAATACCAGCCACGTTAGGATCAGCTTGTGGCATTGCGTAGAATCCACCAGCTTGGACGATACCATCGATGCCGGCACTTGGCGACGGCACTTGGTTGGCAACTTGGCCTGGCGCGGCTCCAAGGTTATAAGGAACCTGGTGTTTCTGATACCCTTCGACGGGCAATGAGGTGTTCGGAGCATGTCCAACATTCTCGTGGGTGTCGTGAATAGAATAGTTGCTCTGCGGTGTCGATCCTGCTCCCGCGCTTTCAGAACCTGCACAGTAGCTCGGCGAGCTTTCCTGTGATTCGAGATCATGAGAGTGTCCTCTGGGCTCCGGATACTTCTTGTCCTCGTAGCTAGGGTTGCTACTTGGCGCTGCCGGTGGTGCTGCCGCCACTCGTTGTTTTTTACGAAGAACGTTTTCACGTGGAGGTGCCGATTGTCTGGGCATTTTCTGGGCCATCTTGACCAGGATGTCATGAGATGTCTTTGCGGTTTTCGAGATCACCTTAAGACGTTTCAGCAACCTGATCGCGTTATCCACCGCATCCACGATCTCATCTTTTTGAGGTATGGTGTCGTTTTCGTCTTTAATGATAGCGGTAGAAAGGACAGCGGCCGTGTCAAAGAGAGAAAATATGATGAAGTGAAACCTGCCGTCTCGGTGCGAAACATGGTTAGCCCATCGAGTAGTGGTGTCCAAGTTTCTAAGAGAATAATAGACGGCATCTGCCCGGACTGCCAACAAGTCCTCTGATGTGTTTTTGGTGTAAACTTGTGCCATGAACGACCGCATGGGATTCAGAATCATGAGGTATGCCATGGTGTGAATGTAGAACCGATGGAACACAATCCAATTGTGCTTGTGGTCCTTGGATGTGTCGGGATTGTCGACATCATAAACGGCAGGAAAGGCATGAATCCATTCTTCCAGCATGCCTTTGTACTCTTGAACCTCACTTGTGGAAGTGATGTTCTTAGGGGCACCCCATCGCTGTGCAAGTTGAGTGACTAGCTCTGACTGAAGCTTCATATGCAAGAGTGGTGAAGGCGAGAAGGCTTCGAGCGTCAGACTCGGCGGCTCCACGTTGATATCGCTGTGGTCGATGATTGTCGGACGGCCTAGGCCAGAAGCGAATTGCCTACATATTGATCAACATTTCATTCAGTAAGTTATAGCAGTAGAGCTTACCAGTCCCAGCAGTCCAGGATACACCAAACTCTTCGTCGCATCTCTCGGTCAAATTCAGACAGTCCTTCGGCAATAGCAACTCGGTGTAGGCCTGGAGGATGGGGTTAATAACGATACGATGAGAAACAAGTAAGCGTGCTCACCCAACTCGTGTGCCTCTCGAACACAAGCACCAATAACGTGCCAAGCTTCGACAAACCTTGCCTCAGCCTTGTACCAATAGATCGAGTGTAGCATCCATTGGATGTTGAGAAGATGGCAATGACCAAGCGGGATCACCCTTGCAAGTTCAGTGGCGGCTTGATGGTATTCTATAGTCAGTTTCTCAGAGGGCTCAGATAACTCAACCTCAACAATAGGCTTCATCTCAACATCCAAGTGCTGGGTAGCACAGGCGCAAACCATGACCAGAAGGATGGTCCATTGCAATGAAAGTGTTTGGTTGCGAGACCTGCGGTCCCACCATGCTTGATATTCCTGAAGGAAGATGGGTGGATAGATGATGTAGTAATGGTAGTTGACATTGTTGAAGAAGCTCTGAACAAGAGCGTCTGGACGCGTATTAGATCGAATTCTCGACATAAAATGCCTAAGTCCAAGAACTACTCACCCATTTGAGGGCGTGAAGGAAGTGAATCGATGGCATGCTTGAGCTGAGGGCAGGTACTGGGATGAACCCAGGTCAGCTCACCCACTGGTTTCTTTTCCTTCTGAGAATGAGTTTCAGTACGAGATTCGGGTACACGTCCTCTCAAATGAGATTAGACAGGTTCACAACTCACCTTGGCACCGAGAGACAGGGACTCAAAGAGGGGACCGGCCGCATAACCCATAGCCTCGAGGCCGACCTCATCGTCCTCTTCGGGCTCGGAGGCATCAGGTTCGGCGTCATCTTCACGGCTACGCGATCGCTTCTTATCGCTAACCGGCGTAAGGCCATCAGAGGGCGAGCTCGCCGCGTTGGTCTGGATGAAGCGGCATTTATCGGCGACTTTGCGCTTCTGGCAGTGGTTGCAAGGCCATTCTCGATTGCACTGTCGGCAGTGAGTACGGGGGCTAGAGGGTGATACGGGGCAGCGGAGGACATCGTCGCATCATCTCCAAAGCCTATCCAAGGCCCATGACGTACCTTTTGCTTTCTGCGATGGCACTCAGCGCAAGCCGAGCGATATTGGCCTGTATGCGTGCTGTTATCCTCCATGTTAAGGTGGAGTTGACGTGTGGAGATCGACAGGGAGCGACGCGAAGACTCGAAGCATGGGGTGAGGAAAAACTTTGACGCGCCGGACCGGAATGGAGGCTCAGCAATCGACCAATCGGGATTTGAAGGGAGTCTTGACTTGAAGCAGTTTAGCCGTCACGGCTAATGCCGCCCGTTCTGTCTTAGATCGATCACCTCGAGTTTATATTTGCTTTTTCTCTTCTCACTCTACCAATTGGAAATATGGGCTTCGGGGGCTTCCCTGAGATGAAATAATTATTTTTTCAGAACATTTTGGAGTGCGAGACTGGTCACTCAAGCAAGATGGGTTGGATCGATTTTCGGCATTGCTCACTATAACGTCAGCACGTCTAGAACCAGGAACCAATTACTCGCGAATTGTGGCGCCTTAGATGCAGGCAGCCCCGGGCCTCCACGATTCTATAAAGCCACAATCTTAATTTTACGAGTAATCATGCCATCCCAGGGTCGACAGGCCTGGGTGCTGTGGGGTTGATAAGTGGTGATAGGCCTGAAAGCGACGCCCGTCCGGCAAGGCTGAGCTAGACTCGAAACCATTCGTCTGGTGTAACGCAAGACTGACGGTATACGGCTAACGATTTCCATTATGGGAATCAAAGCGAGTATTTGTGCCACCAGTTTCATCTGTACAAACAGCTGATGCCGCCACAATTCATGCGCAAACATCAAAAGGGACTTTGTCAAAGCTCCCACACCTGTGACCTGCTTCAAAGAGTATTCCTATTGGATACCATGGTTTATCAGATTTCTTAATTTGTCATCATTTGAGTTCATGGCGCCGGTAGTTTGTCGGCGTGGAGAGTAGCTTTAGGCACGCCTCCAGACCTAAACCTAATGTTTCAAGCTACTTGGTTTTTATATCGCTTCAGCTAGATTTTCCTTTGGCTGTATCATGTTTGGCAAACATGAAACATCACTACAATTAGTGCTAAAAAGTCAGGCTCCCCTTAAAATGTACATTTATCAACTGCAAGCAAATGGTACCGAAGTTAGCCTGAAAAGCACGATATCTTACTACAAAAAGGACAGATCACAGATCCTGTAGCATACAGTTTGATTGTAATCTTCGTTTATCTTGACTAATCATAGACAGGCGAGTAACTTCTCTAACATCAGACAACCCTTGTCAATCGTGCATGTGAGGCCTGTTAGTAAACTCGAATCCTGAACTTAGGTAGGTATGCGAAACAAGCTATTTCCATTACAGGGTATACCAGGAAGTAATTAGCCACCCTGATATTGTTGACTCAGTAAGACAGTGCTGCTAATAAACAGTAGCACTTTTTAGGGACTATGCTACAATGTTGTTTGGGGAGGAAGGTACTTGGCATGATAAGGCACGTGAGCTTTCGTCGGGAGAAATTCACAGCCGAACTAGACCTGTGAGTAGAAAGGAGGCAGCCAAAGTCGTACGATTGATTTCAAGCTCGACGCGTAGAAAGCAGGGTGCCTGAAATGCAAGCATTAAGGACCATGCCAAATAAGCATGAAATACAGTTTTATCTAAACATATCTATGAGTTCCTTTCTTTCGCAAAACCTTGTCTCAAATCCTTCAAAGACTTGATTTGCTTTCCCTCTGTATCAAAGTTGTCTTCACTCAGCCAAGCCTCAAATGCTTTCTTGACAAGAGGCCACTCGTCATCAGTGATGCTCAACCACGCTGTATCACGACGTCGTCCCTTGAGGATCATGTGTTTCCTATTTAAAAGAATTACTATCACTTCATAAAAAAACAATGATTAGTCGTAAATACCTGAAAATGCCTTCAAACACAAATCCTAGGCGTTCGGCAGCCGCAAGGCTAGGCTTGTTGAGGTGATTGGCCTTCCACTCGACTCTTAGGTAGCCAAGGTTCTCGAATGCATGCTTGATGATCAGGTAAAACGCTTCAGTGGCAACACGGGTCTGTTTCAGTCGTGCGCCAAAAATGATGCTACCAATTTCGATTCTGCGGTGGCTGGGCACAATGTTGAGGTAGGACATCTGACCAACGGGCTCGGACTTGGGGTCGTCGCGTGGACCGGAGAGAACAGTGTAGAAAAAAGCATCTTCTGACTTGCTGAAGCCTTCCACAGTCTCCCTCCATTCTTGCTGGTCAAGATAGGGCCCTCCAAACATGTAGGTCCAGAGGTGACCATTTTCTTCACCCCCGAGATGTTTCCAGCTCGGGTCAGCGTGAGATGGCTCGAGCGGAATGAGAGAGGTATAGCGTCCTTCAATTGACCCTCGAGAAGGCGCGGACGCTGTGCCCGACGGGGTGATGGGACCGACTGGTTGTTCACTCATGGCTACTTTTGTTGCGTATGGAGAACTAAAGTTAGTATGGTTGGATGTGGAGGCGCTCGTGGTTTAATAGTAAAGCTCGGTGCTCAGGTCCGAGATAACCTAGACTTCGGCACATGACTCCGAACATGAGTCACTAATATGTTAGTAGGTTTACGCCTTCTTATGAACTACAACAAAACTTACATGAGTCACTTTTACATGAATCTCAATCAACACAGGTTACTATCAAAGGATGACTATCACAACCGGGCCCGACCTCGGCGTAGAGCAAGTTGCTTCAGAAATGTTAACCTAGGCAGCCAAAATAGCCCGCAAAACACTCTTGGTCGTGGTGGCCATTTTATTATATCTGGCCGAGATCATTTAGACAAGATAGATAGCTTACGCCCGTGCACCTATCCTTCTCAGAGACTCCAAATCGACCTTCATCTTTGCGTTCTTCTACTTATAGTCCTTAACGCCGCGTACACTAGCCCTATATTCATCCAATTCGCTTTCTGAAAATAATTTCATGATGCATGGGTCTTCCATGCTCCGCGTATCAGCTGAACGATCATAATACTCGCGTCGCCAGTTTTTGTTTTCTGGAGAACTAACACCGACTGTCTCAGTATCTGGTGGAAGTGGACCCAAAAGGGCCTGATCATCCTCAAAGCCTTCAGCGTAGCAAGCGCCTACAATGCAGTATGTTGGTATCATCGATTCTGAAGTTTCCACGCGCCGGAGGATGAATGGGGTCGAACTTCCAACCAGCACAGCAAGGATGTCCCCTTTCTTTGCAATAACGGGCGCTCTCCCAATATGTCCCTTGGTCGATCCAAAGGCACGTGTGTTCACGGAAAACTGATCTATCTGACCGAAGAGCGCAATTAGCTGTTCATAGGTGATTGAGGGTTCCCATCCAAATACACCAGTCCTAACCAATAATTTGATGACGGGTTCAATCATGTACCTGTTGGGGTAGTGGCTCAACATGGGAACCGACATGTCGGAAAACCCTCGACATGTCAAAACGTTAGAAAGCCTTCTGAGATCGGGGTCTTCATCTGGAAATAGAAGCTCTTGTAGATTCTTCTTCTGGAAGAGAAAGGGAACAAGCTCTTGCCATTTCTTTTGGACATCTGGCGTCTGAGTCATGTCCTGGACGACATTTGGAATTTCAAGCATGCTATCGATCGTGTCGATGATGACTCCAAGGACTTGTATAGTCTCGCGGTTCACTCTTGTTACGCTCGACCAGAGGTGACTGCTTGCCGTTTGATAGAAATTAGCTAGGCTAAAGCCTGGACTGAACGGGCTATTATCAACCCATCGGGGCACCCATGAAGGATGGTCTGAAAAGACCTTGTCGTCCAGTGTGTAGCAGTCCTTCAAAAGATCCAAAGATCGAAACTCTTCAATGTGTGATAGAGTAAAATCGCAAAAAATGTCATATGCGGGTTTGGTGTAGTCTGGTACAATTGACAGTCTTCTGTCATGCCCAGTTGTCATGTTCATGATGGCGTAGATGCGATATCGGGGGTCGGTGCATTCTGTACCCGATGTAACTACCAGGAGATGTTGCCATGAGTATTCTTTGATCGCGACCACCACGAAAATCTCGGTAAAGTGCTCCTCGAAACGTTCAAAAAATGACAGGTTGCCATCGCCCAGTATGTGAAATAGCATTTTCTCTTTGAAACAGAAAACAGCGTTACGGAGGTTCCACTAGGAAATAGTAGAACTACCGCAATTCACATTGATTGCGCCTGGACTATCTGAGGTACTCAAGGGATCGATCAATCCGCTTATTTCATCAGGTCCATTAAAGCGACCCTCAACACTGTTTTCGTGTATGGCGTTGTAGAAAAGATGATTCGCATGTTGAATTTCTTGTCGGGCCCATAGTCGCTTGAACCACGATCGGTTCAAGAGGTCATCAATAGCTCTCCATGTCTCTTCAGGGAATTGTGGCCTCGTTATTCGATCTACCAGAGCCTGCGCAGAATTACTCGTATCCTGCGGCACCAGAATAAAACTGTTCTCGTCACCCCAACGACAGGCTACTTGAACTGAGGAGCCAATGTAGTCGAGGGTTTGTACTGCGAGTTCGCTGCCGTCAGCTGCCGGCCCGAGCCAGACTTGAACCGTCTTTGCCCTTTGGAAGATGGGATGCATCATAGAAACTTGGTAACCTCTTTCATCGATATCCTGTTGGTTGAAACAGATTGCATCAATCCAGAGTCTCCTGCCCTCATTTAGAAGCCGTAAATGCCGCAGTGGGGAAGCGAGGTTATGGGTGACTTGACCCTCCCTATTGTCGTTGACTATAATGGTTTCCGTGTTCTCTAGACTACCCCAAGTACATGAAAGGGCTTCAAATTCGCAGGAATCATCAAATTTCTCGCTGCTCAAGGTGATGGCAATAGGGTCTGATAGCGAGCCTGGATGAAGAACCAGAACGCGCACCCACGGGCTGTCTCTGGGAAGAGCATTATATAAAGATGGTGATTCAAGCGACGACATTGCTGCAGACATTGTTTCGAGTTTTGTCTCTGTTATGGAAAAGATGCCTAACAAAGTTGCTGGCTGTCTATTGAGAGTGCTTGGAGGATGCTTAGTGCTCGCTGCAAGCTGGCATGCTTACTTTACCAACTTATCCAACCGACACTAGAAAGCGCCCAAGAAAATTGGAAGCAAGAATTCACTTAGTCAACCCCATTTCGAAGGGCTTTAGACTGCGGCATTAAATGAATAACGAACGATAGCTTAGAATCTGAGAGGAAAATGGCCGAGATAGCACTAGTAAATATCCCGGCGACGGGCTTTTAATCTGGTCGCTGCTGGGCAAAGACGTGTTCAATTGTCTAGTTTGCAGCCCTGACAGTGACCTAGAAGAATTATTGACTTTCAAAATTGTTTTTTACTAGAAACTATTCATTCTACTCTGCTTTCCATGTGTACTTGGCTCCTGGATGGTCATCCCTTAGCCTGGGACCTAGTCCGTCTCCAAAGTAGTTCTCTCTTGTCGTTGCCGCAGCGTAGTCATCCCAAAACACACCCCTAGCTCTCAACTCTGGCAACAGGTACTTGATAATATCCTCAAAGTCACCAGGGTTCACGGCATATGAGATATTGAAACCGTCAATATCAGCTTCATCGATCCACTTCTGGAGAATATCGGCAACCGTCTTGGGCGACCCGATGACTCTCGCATGTGCACCGGCAAGGGACAACTCTTGGGCAATTCGCTTCTTGGTCCATTTGATACCATCGGTTCCGGGAACAGTGGCTGACCAACTGGTAATCAGACTTTGAATACCACCAAGACCGGCGAACTTGAAGTCCTCATCGTCGCTCCATTTATCGAGATCTGTGCCGGTCCAGCCTCCAAATAGTGTCAAAGTACCTTCAAGATCGACATACTCGAGGTAGTCCTCATACTTCGCCTGGGCCTTTTCATCGGTCTCGTCGACGATAATTAAGATACCTGCAATCAACTTGATGCGGTTTGGATCTCGGCCTTGTTCTGCGGCCCGTTGTCGAATATCGACGGCTGATTTCTTAACCGCCGAAGGTTCCATTCCAGGTACAAACATGCACTCGGCATGCTTGGTTGCGAAGTTTTTGCCTGCACTGCTCGCACCAGCTTGAAAGATGAATGGAGTGCGTTGAATCGATGGCTCAGTTGTGAGAGGTCCAGCTGAGCTAAAGTGTTTTCTAACCACTCATTAACACGGCCAATGACCAGTGGACTTCGAAGAACAACTTACCCTTTGTGGTTGATCTCACGAACTCTTCCGGGGACCGTGTATTGTTTCTTGTCTCGAACAACAGCATCATCTCTCCAGGAACCCTCCCAGAGCTTGTATGTCGCCTGGATGAACTCTTCGGCTATTTCATATCGCTCATCATGAGCAATCTGTGTTTCCAACCCAAGGTTCTTGGCAGCAGTTTCGAGATGGCTTGTGACTACGTTCCAAGCGACCCGTCCCTTAGTTAAGTGGTCCAGAGTAGCGAATCTCCTCGCAAGGAGGAAAGGATTCTCATAAGTCGTAGATGCTGTGACACCAAAGGAGAGGTTCTTGGTCACAGCGGCCATGGCAGAAATAGGCAGACTACATTGGTTAGATGATTGTTTCGCCTCCGTGAAAAGTGTAGAATGTTTGACTTACAATGCATCAGTGATGGGAAATTGGGCTGCTCCAGGCAGACCAGGGTCAATATTGCCTGCCCCCTTGTAAACACCATAGTGACTCAGCACATCAGCAAGGAAAAGCCCATGAAATTTTCCCTTCTCAAGAATCTTGGCCAAGTCAGTCCAGTATTCGAGGTCCGTATACTCTGCAGTGCGGTTTCGTGGATGCCTCCATAGCCCTGAATGCGTCAGTATATAGATTACTGAAGGCCCGGTTGCCGGGATGTGCTACCTGGTGCTAGATGGGAGGGGGTGCTCATGCTAAACGCATTGAGAATCCATTGTTTCTTCACAGGAGTATTTTCTTCGGCCATATTGAATAAGCTGGTGTCTGAAATTTGGCCAGCAATTATTTTTACCAAAGTAATGATAACCGAGACTTGGAGTAATATGGTTATTCACGACCCTTGAAGCTTGGATTGATATACGACTCAGGCACCAGAATGCTACATACTTTATAGCCTCAGCGATCATTGCCTGCCAAGTCAAATAGTTTGTGATCCTTCAAGGTCGGTTAAGGCATGTGTGGGTCTTGGATAAGACATCATCTCGTCGTGCTTTTACTATCAATCACATCATCGCACGAAACGGCATCGTTGGTCATGTTGCTGCAGCCTTGGTGGTCTTGGCAGCATTCCTTCGGGTGCCGACAACCTTCCAATCGGCAAAAACAGTTGTACTATTTAATCGCTAGCCATTCTCCTTACGACTTAGACAGTCCCGACTAGGCTCCCCTGTATCAAACTATGACCGGTGCTTATTGCCGTGTGACTGGATCGAGCCGTATCCTGGCGAGTAACGATCTCGAAATACCAGGGATTTAGCAGCCAAGGAAGCTACGAATAGTTTAGATCTTTGTTCAAACAGGCCTTGAGAAGTGATTGCGCCATGATTCAAGGATGTTGACGCAACTCAAGCTGATTCATAACGTGAGGATTGACTGGTGAATATCAGGGACATACATCAAGATAAGACAAAGCGTCCAATTACAAGACCAGCACGCTTCGAGTCGGACACTTTATGTGCGCATCCCGAGACTTTGGTAAAGTAGCGTCTATTATCACGGTTATTGTTGTACCCCACGAGCACGCAACAGTTCCTGGGCACGTTTTTAGTCCTTATTAGTTTCATCCTTCGCTCGAGGGGCCTTTCGCTTGACTTGAGGCTGGGATCAAGGAACCTGTTGTCCTCCACAAAGCTATCAAATTGATAGTCGAACATGTCGGGAAATCGGACCCGAGGTGACTGCTCGCAATTTCCACTTTTGAAGTCGTGATTTCCGATCTCGGCTACACATAATGAAGCAATGCTACAGCCTTGGCGGCGGGATTCCATATAGGGTGTCTGCAGAGCCCAGTAATGTGTCGGCTGTTGCTGATGACTTGAGTCCTTCCAATATTACTACAGTTTTCCAGAAAGTCTTGAATTGATCCAATGGCAGATACGGTTGTTGAGCCCCCTTTGCCACAGGGCGCAGGATATGGCGTCGTTGTCGGTCTAGGAATTGCTTTCGCCTTGGGTATGATTTGGGTCACCCACGCCATGAAGAAGGCCTTCAACGAGAACAATAAGTCAACTGAGACGTAAGTATACTCATGCCTATCAACACTGGACTCTAATCTAACAACTCAGGTTTATGGTGGCGAATCGCTCGGTCGGTACGGGATTAACTGCTGCTGCGGTCATCTCGTCATGGCTGTACAGCACAGCTCTTCTCGGAGCATCACTTCTGACTTACAAGTATGGCCTTGCACTTGGTGTCTACTGGGGTGCATCTGCCAGCACTATGATCTGCTTCCTTGCCTTCATCTCCATCGAGGCTAAGCGCCGGGCTCCGAACGCACACACCATGCTAGAGCTTATTCGAGTTCGCTATGGAGCTTTTGCGCATATTCTCTGGATTATCTTCTGTCTCGTCAATAATATCCTGGTCTTCTCAAGCATGCTTCTGGGTGCCAGCACGGCGGTCACTTCTCTGACTGGCATGCATGTTCTTGCCAGCACATACCTTATGCCTGTTAGTAACACTCTTTATCACAAGCGCCAATGGTGCTAACGGTTGTGGTAGCTTGGTGTAGCAGTTTACACCTACTTCGGTGGCCTTCGTGCAACATTTTTGACAGACTACATCCACACTTTCATCATCATGATCATCTTGGCCTGGCTCACAATCAAGGTTATGGTCTTCAAGGAAATTGGATCACTCGGTGACTTATACGATGCTGTCGTTGCTGCAGATGAGAAGAACCCAGTTGCGGGTAATTACAAAGGTTCTCATCTAACCATGACGAGTAATGAGTGTCTGTACTTTGGCATTCTTCACATCATGTAAGTTATATGTTTTCCTCCCATGCCTCGATTGTAGCTGACACTTGTATAATAGCTCCAACTTTGGTGTCGTAATCATGGACACTGGTTTCTGGCAAAAGGTAAGACTCCGTTCTGTGACCCTGAAGAGAAAACTAACTTGGCATTACAGGGTTTCTCAGCCGATGTGGCTGCTGCGGTCCCTGGTTATGTCCTTGGCGGAGTCGCCTCGTTCAGTGTTCCGTGGACTGTGGGAACAATATTCGGCCTTGCAGCCGTAGCACTTGAGTCGTCGCCATCATTCCCTACTTATCCTCGTGTAAGTTCTTACTCATACCTTACACCAGCAAGACAAGGCTGATTTGAAGTAGATGATGACACCAGAAGAAGTGAATGCCGGGATGCCCTTGGTTTATGTCACCACAACAATTGCCGGCAAAGGCGGTGCAGCAGCTCTCTTACTGACCATATTCATGGTAACAAGACTCCCTTCACCAGACATGTATGGATCATGGCTAATCTGATGGATGATAGGCTTGCACGTCAATTGCTTCTGCTCAGATGATTGCGACTAGCTCAATTCTCTCCTTCGACATTTATGGCACATACATCAACAAGAACGCAACAAACAAGCAGCTGATTCGGTGGTCGCACATTGGTGTTGTCGCCACGGCATTGATCATCTCGACTCTGGCCACAGCATTCCACGAGGGAGGTGTTGATATGACATGGTTGCTCTATGCGTTAGGTAACATGGTTAACTCTGGTGTCTTCCCCACCTCCTTTGCACTTCTATGGAAGGGCCAGACACGCGCAGCGGCTATCATTTCTCCTATTGTTGGAATGACTTGTGGTATCACGGTCTGGTTGGGAACAGCGTACCATTATACGGGCGAAGTCACTATCGCCTCTACTGGTCTTACTCTCCCTAACCTGTTCGGTTGCCTCACGTCTTTCTTCCTTCCGCTTCCTATTACCCTGGCTATTTCTCTCATATGGCCTCAGAAGTTCGACTGGGCCGTATTCAACAATATCCAGAGTGTCAAGCCTGAAGGAGATGCTGCACAAGCCGTGCAGCCTGAGACGACTCAATCGCTTAGCCCAGAGAAGGCTCAGTGGATGAAGAAGATGAGTCGATGGGCCGCATTTTGGGCCGCCTTTACCTTCATCGGCCATATTCTGCTCTGGCCGTTACCTATGTACGGCGCAAAGATGGTGTTCTCTAAGCAGGTAAGCGATTTAGAACAGAAACTAAGGATACTGATCTTGCTAACTCGTCTAGTTCTTCTCGGCTTGGATTGTCGTTGCGTTCATATACCTCTGGTTCACTCTATTTGTTGGCAATTTCTATCCTTTGATCGATGGAGGTCTCACAAAGATTTGGACAGTCTTGCGAGGTCGCAAAGAGGGTAAGGTCACTGAGGCGGAGTCCGAATCTCCTGATACGGATTCTTCTTCGACTCCTGAAAACAAGGACGTGGGAGTGAGGGTTGCCCAAGCGTAGGAATTTACCAGGAATTTAAAGAAGCTGAAAACCACTGCCTGGTCTACCAGCAAGGGGCTGGAAAGGAAGTTCATCTCATCAGATTGTGTCGCTCGCATGAAGGAGAGAATTACAACACAGGCTCATACACTTATCAGTCCTGTTATGCAGACTAACAATTCACAAGTACAAAGCCTAAAGCATGTTTACCACCAGGTAGCTCAACCGAAAGTCAAGAAACAACGAAGCAAATAGAGACAAGGCGAATTTATTCACTCAAAACCTGTACTGCGCCAGTCAAATGCCAAGTCAAATTTCCAAAACATCATGCGAGTTGTGTAGTATGTTAGCATCTTCAAGGCTGTCCTAGAATCATTCTAGAAGCTCAAATATGCCTCGTGCCAGGATTTGACACATTGCCAAGCCAACAAGCTCCAATTAATCAACAACGCGCTCCATCTGACCTGTTAGGGAAACGTCATGTGAATCTGCGCCTCACTATTTGGGTGATATGCCTCATAATTGGTGACATTGGCCATTCAAACCCCACGTCGGCTAAAATCAGCCTTGTAATGTTACTTAAACTTGGGAGGATTTAAGTGACGCAATGGCCAATGGATCTTTTCTAGAAGCTGAGCTGTTAAAAGAAGACATATTTCTTAAATTTTTAATATTCTCTACTTTTGATTTACTCTTTATCCATCACAGACTATTCCTGGGCTGGAATTAATTGTACCCAACATGGCATCAGAGAAGAAGGAGCTTGCCAAGGCTGATAGCCAAGTGGAGCAATCAACATCAACAGAGCACCCTCCTACATACGATAACATCC
>JABEXW010001209.1:0-15664 GCA_013266185.1 Fusarium sarcochroum | reverse complement strand
ATTAAATACTATTTAAAAGCTATGCTCTAACATATATGAGTATGTATAAGGTCCAAAAGATGTTTGTCGCGTTCTTGGACCGACTTACCCTACGTACTATACCGAGCATTCTCGGACATCTATGTACAATAATCCAGAATTGGCACTTATAATTCCAGAACCCAAGGAATGTATTGCAAACTGTTTGTTTCTTATTAGTACTAGCTGATACAGTAGATTCACTTCTTTATCGTGCTGCCTAGTTTCCCATGTCTAGAGTAGGGTTTTTTAATATTATTCGGTGGAGTACAATCAGGCAACATTTTAAGGACATCGCCAACAATCCAACCATCGTATTGTCTCGAAAGCAAAGTAATATTACTTGCTGGTTAAACGATTATAGGCACCTATATAATTCAAGGCTCAGGGGCGATATTATAGTTTCATTCCGTCACTACATAGCATAACAAACAGACTGCTATACCCTTTACTATCCACCCCCTAAGACTGGCCCATACATTGTCATCTCTTTGAAGCCAGATTTCTGCATTTTTGGATAATTGGCGAATTGAATTATTAATCTATTCTTGTATCTCAATTGATGGGATAGCTTGGGCGTTGTATGAGAGTCGCATAATGTATAGCTTGGAGGATAGAGTACTAGGAAGCGCCACATTGACTGCTAATCCTACCAGTGAATTGAAGCAAGAGTGCAAGGCGACTCATGAGATGCAAGAATTCGATTTGTCCAGAGTTAATATCCAAAGAAAGCTACCGCATTAGGGGTTGGAAGACTAAAAAGTGAATACATGTTTTGTATGGAAAGGAAGAGTTCGTGCTATAACTAAAAGCCAGATACATTCAACACGAATGAGATTGGCTTTTAATGACTAAATAGATTTGGTAAGTTTTAATCTAAAGTAACACTTCCGACTTTACTTTGGGATGCTTCTCATTTGGCTCCTTTAATGTTATATCGACGGCGAACAACTTGGAACAAAACGAGTTTCCCAATTAATTCGCTTACTTTAGTAAGCATTTTGTACACAACTAGCTATGAGAAAGTTTTATAGATATCTAAGTCCGGGTTCCAATCAAAGGACAAGACTAAAGGCGTCAGTTCTCAGAGGGATACAAATGTAGAGTCTTTTGCGTTCTGAGTAAGAACTCTATGACAATGGATCCACAAGATATCACATGCACAGCTCATAATAAGATCCAGGATATCAAGTCATAGTCCTACAGTAGACTCAACAAGTAATGGTCATGTTCGATTGCTTGAGCAGTCATCAATGTTGGTACCTGATGTCTGAACCCTGTAATAGCAGTGTGGTGAAAGCCTCCTGGTTGATATGTATCAATCATCACAGTTACAGCACATCATGACTCTCTTTATAGAACAGTTTAACCGCAGAAACATCGCAGGCTAGCTTACGTGTCTATCTACTGTTCATTCCAAGTGGGTGGATGACGAGAAATGGCTCGATAGTTGCGACCAACATGCCAAAGTGTTTATTGTAACTGAATGCAAGAGTTTGGCTCGAGGGTCATTGTTGAAATCTCCGGAACAGAACCACGGCTCCTGTCTCTTTGAGTGTTCGATACCCTGAACCGCCTACTTTGACTGGACCCGACTTGGTGATTACTCCTCTGGCATCTAATTTCATGATGTCCTCAGTTGTAGCATCTTCCGCTGAACAAAGGAAGTACTGTAACAAGAACAAGAACACATCTTCGAGTCGTAGTGGCCGACGCCGCTCTCGTAGTATTGTGAGGTTCAACGTACACATATCGCATCATCCTAGGATGTTTAGTACCTGAACATCTCCTCATGAGGGCATCTAGGCACAGCTTCAAGCAGTAATGGTATGTGCCATAATCATATGTTTCCAGCGCGCGGCCTTTGGTGGTTTTTGGAAGAATGCTCTGCAGAATATGTTGTTCAAGACATCATCCAGGGTATAACTGACCTTGCCCACTCACCAAGCTGTTAAGATAAGAGACAGCAACAGCCAATTCCAGAGCATCATGAAGTATTCCAGTGAGGCTCCTCTACACAACAAACATCCGTATTGGTTACCGAAATAGTTTCCTCGTTGTCCTTCAGATCCTGTCGCATAATCTGCAAACATGTCAGCAACGTGGCTGGCATCAGCGGAGATTTGACAGGGAATCCGATCGCTGTACCGACAGCAGTCTTATTCTGTTGCCTAGATCGCTCGGAGTCCCCGATGTCCTACAGTCTTGGTCTCTGAGACAACGCTGCAGATAGATCATGTTCAACGGTGAAAGATGACGCCAAGAACGAGGGTGACCACCATGTCATCCAGCGTAATCTTGCGAGGCTTATCGCTGGCCATGATGATGAAGCGACGACTCTTTCCGTACACGCCTGGCGCTAATCACTTGATGTTTGTAAAAAGTTGATATCGACAACTCGCAGTGAGGGTAAGCTTTCAGGCTGAATGGTTGTCAATCTATGACCAATTGATACATTGCAGCCTGTATGCCCTTGCAGTTACTTGACAGCTCGAGTTAAGCAGGTTACCCTGCAGCATGACTTTGGTATCCGAGTTGCATGAACGTGACGAGATGCGACAAAATAAATAGTAGGGGTTTCGTAGCACAATAATGACAAAATGTGCAGATGGAAGCTATCCAACGCTGAGCAGTATGTTTCGAGAGCAGTTGTTCTTTAGCTTCACCTCAATGCAGGCAATATCCAGGAACTTTTCTGTACGAGGTATCACAGAGCATTCTGTAACCTATGGCGATACTGATAGCCGTGATGATGAAATGAGGTGTTGTCGTCACTTGTTCCAGGATAGAAATCCTCGAGCGAGGATCTGTAGATGATAGCCGCATGTTCACGATGGTGATATCACCAATCTGCAACGGTCGATTTGATAACATCATATCATCCCGAAGAAGAAACGATCATTGCTGGGTAATGTTGCGCATCGCGAACTTATCACTTTGCCCGGCAGGCTGGTAAAGATTATCTCGATTCAAAGCCTTGAGCATTTAGCCAAAACAACATGCCGTTGGAAGCGAAGCTCATCATTACCATCCCCAGGTATCGCTGTAGTTGTTCCCTGCCCTCAATACCCTGTGTTACATGCACTAACACCTCGATGAGAAAGGCTTATCTCAAGATACTGTCACACAACGACATCATCATTGTCGTCATCGGTTGCTCGCTTGTCTTGTCCTACTGATTGGACATGTTGATCAAGCCACCGTCACTGGCGATCACCCTACCGAGTGTCGATCACTGATCACCCACCGCGCACCGAGGACGCTGACAGCCACATTTGCTCCCCTGCCATCGGGAAGCGGAAAACCTTCCGCCGTCAGATAAAACTTAACGTTGGACAACCACATCCTTTTGCTGGCTTTCCCCAGGTTTCCAGAAGTCTGCAATGCCACCCTCCCCCACACACAACAAAGGCCGCGCACCGAGCGGTAAAGCAATCAACGGGAGCCAAATAAATGCAGGTTCAGGTTCAGATCGTCAAGCTTAAAGCTCACTAGCCACTTGGCTTTCATACTGTACCGTAAACAGCAGTACAACTGCAATGTAGCTGGGAGTGGGAAACTCTAAGTTAAAGAGATTTCGTAGTTTCTTCAGCTTCTTAGCCACCACCGGCGCTTCGTCGGTTGGCTTGTAATAAGGCAGCCTGGATATTACGTACAAGCGGCGAGGGAATAAAGGGGAGAGTGCTTTTTGAATGTCATCGCAGGCAGCTGGAGAGCGCAAATTGGGTATCCACTTGTCTGACGAGCAAGAGTTGTTGAAATGACTGCCTGAGGGTCAAGAGACGTCTTGATAGGACGGCCTGGTGATATTAACGCGATGCATTTGCCTGCGGCGCTGCAAGTACCCATCGTCTGTGGAGAAGAGATGCTTCGTGTGATTGCTCCGCCCCTCCAGACCACCTCAAAGTGTATCGTCAAAAGTCTGGGGAATGCGGGGGAACGAATGAGAAACATTCTTCTAATGGACCGTCCCGCTTAGGATTGTAGGAATGTCCGTTTGAACGGTCGACGTAGAACGTGTCCGGCTGCAGCCAAGAAATACCAGACTCTCCTGGAGTTCCCGGAGCATTGTTTGCGCACGAGACCTATTTCAACCTGTCGATGTGAATCAATGTGGAACTTTTGCAGTATCAAAGCGGAGAGCCAGCCATACAGCATACCAAGCAGCAACGCTCTCTTGCCCGCGAGATTTTCCGTGGCTGGCAAGACATGACATGTGTAGTACCGTACACATGTCTCTGCCAAAATGGCGGTACCATGGAAATTTCCAAAATGCAAATTGCCTTCTATAACGGTCCAAGCCCCAATGTTAGAGTGGTGTGGCTTTTCCATTAACTGCCATCAAGCCCAGGGCTCGGCCCTTGACGGCTTGTCAATTGTGACGCTCGGCACAACCAACGTTCGTTAATCGACTGTTGAGGCCGCACGAGCCAACACAGCGGCGGCGGCTAGAGTCCGAGACACATCAAAGTTGTTCGCGGCCATACACGTCGGAAGCCGAAGTTAAAGACAGACCATGCACATGAGTACTCGCAGCCCCTTGTGCAGTAAGTACCGCCGCCCCATCCCCCGCGTTGGTAATCTCATGACACACCAACACCAACAGAGGCGCGGGGTCGATAGGGTTCTCCATCTTGTCGGGGCTGTTGGAGATCAAGTGTGGCTCACAAATACTTGGCCAAACTTGTTGAGAATGCCCCTGGCCCGAGTTTTAGTCAAAACATAGATACTATTACGTGATGATAAAGTACAACCAGCATGTGAAGTCGAGGTTGTGAGAAGTCGATACGTATGTAGACTGGTATCCATCGGTAGCTGTCCGGTGGGTTTGCGGGGAAATCTGGGGACGTGGAGAAGATGCTCCATTGCCTTTCCACGAGAGATTTCAGGGACTTGTTTTTGCAGAACCTTGGGGTTAGACCCCCTCCTAGAAATGTAGATCAGGACCGTTATCATGAACTCTTCGGACCTTTAGCTAGATTGCCTTGGTGAGCCTCGGTCCATGATAAGCTAGGATGCGAGATTTGCTTTGCGACCCCAGTCTTTTCCGCCCAAACACAACTCAATGAATTGCAAAGCAACTCGCAGATTTCAATATCATGACACTCAAGAGAATCAGCCATATCTGACCATTGAAGCCATGATGTGTGCATGAGTCGAGACGTGTCCAAAAGACCGACCGTAACCGATACCACTCGCCTGCCACGCCAAAACATCATGTCGCCGCCAGCTCAACGAGATCCAAATGAGGGTTAAACGGCCTAGTTGAAACTAGTGGTTTGCCCGGAGTAGTCGGGGCCTGGTGCTTTTGAGGGCGAGTCTTGATTCGCCCACCACTCCCTTACCAGCAACGTAGCATCCAACCTCATCTCAACTCTGTGGCAAATCGGACATGGATCCCAACAAGGCGACGTCGGTTGCCTCCCTTGAAAAGTGATGGCAGAATCCTTGAGTCGGTAAAAGTTGACAAGAAAGATGGTGGGAGTGTTCTTGGGAATTGCTCTTGAGATCTCAGGCATGCATGTGGTCGATAGGAGAGCAGACCGACTTCTCATGAGCCTAGTGAAATAGCCGCGTTGGGAAGACATGGGGAAACTCGCTTAAGCAGGGGTTATGTGCAAGCGGCTCGAATTGTAAAGCCAATTTGAGGGGCGCTATCAAAGCCACTGGTCGGACATTTGTGTCTCGGGTATTGGCGAAATGGAACAGCGTTCGCAGCATGGGTCAGTGATAATTGCGCGAATGATGAACGAGATCGAAAAAGCCAACGAATTGAGCCACTCATATGAGGGGTGAGTACGAACTATTGTCAACGTAAAGGTCGAGTAAAACTGCCTGCACAATTTCCCTGGTGCTCTGCCCATCCTTCGAGGACGATTGCACAACTCGGCTGAGTGGAATCTTGAGCAAAGGCATCCAGAGATAGGACTAAGGCGTAACTTTAAACCGTACCGAGGGGCATCGCACCCGAAAATAGCTGGTTTCCACCCATTCCCTAGTATAACAAGTTGTGATCTATTACCACAGGGTTGACAAGATCCTTGACCCCTAGTTCGACCTAGTTCTTGGGCTACTCTAGGTTGTCGTGTTGTGGCGGTTGGTTCTTAATTTTCCAGCGATCAAAACCCGAGATACTCAGGAATCGCTCTCACGGCCAATGGTAAGAGCGTATCGTCACTGAATAAGGTTGAAAAGCAGGGACAGGGACGTCGACGACCGAGACGTGATTGGCATGGATATGCCTCGCTGTCAACAAGTGGTTGCTGCTTCTAGGCGCCCCCCTGGCCTCTTTAGGAGTGTAGGAGGGGAGGGCTTTTTGCAAAGTACGAGGCTTAGACCCTAGGGACTGGCTTCTATGCAGCATCGTTCGGTCCTTCTAACGCACGATTTATCGTTTAGCGCATGCGGCTAGACCAAACCCATGGTTGGTTCGGAATGGATGCCAATGTAGACCCCTGTCGTCCCCGCAGCGTGCCCCTGTCGATACTTTGGATTGACTGGCTTGCGTGTTGATTGAACGCTTCTAGGCAAGAGGCGCCGGTAGTCGTCTTCAGGTCACGGCATTCGGTCATATTGAAAGCCCTGATACCTGTACTTTACCGCGACGTCCGCTGGTGAAAGTAGTATTCCCACCCACTTGAGTCCCTTTGCAGCAGCCACTGCTGTCACTAAGCATTCACAAGCAGGGGTATTTGGCCAGGGTTCGACGGTAACCCGTTGCTAAAGTTGCCTGCAAACGCATGTTTGATGATCCAACCCTTATTCCGCATGTTCTGTATTAGACAGCCCACATAGTCACTCTAAGGACAAGTCCCGTAAATCTTGGCTTTTGCCGGAGGCCGATAAGAGTTTCGCCTAGCATTGTCGGTGAGGCGGATGATGCGGCGTTAGAACGTTTGCAATGAAGCGTTCCATTCTAGCGTTTCCAACCGACTTTGGAGGGGTTTCCATGGCCAGGATGAATATCGACCGCCGGGTTTGCAGGGACCAACTCTCTCGGTTCCATCGATGCTCGAGCAAGACGGTCCCGGGAAATCTTGACGGGTACTTAATTCGATAGTAGTAAGTTGGGTAAAGAACTATACCAAGAGCCAAAGAGCGTCCATACACTGGATGGAGATCTAAAAGGAACAATCAGGATCATCTTGGTTCGGATCATCTCCAGTGGGATTTGGTAGTTTCTCTTCAACCGTGCGAGGCTAAAGGCCAGAGTCCCAGGAGTGAGGATCAAACCCTGCGTGTTCGTGCTCCCAACCTTCGGGATGATCCCGGTTTAGTGTCCATTTTCCCAATCCCTGACCGAAGGATCGGTACTCTCGTAGTCACCGATGAAACTCTGCAGCTCTCCGTGGGTGCAGCCGCTAAAGCTGACTTGCGTATGATGATCATTGCCTTATCGGCTTGTGATAGTGTGTGTTAAAGATTGGCTTTCTTTCGGGACCGGCCGACACTTGCAAGCAACGTTGGATTTAATTAGGCCAGTACCGAGCCAGCTGCAATCTTGAAGATAGAAGAGCCGAGTCGAAGTCGATCACGGTTCGCACAATAATCCAAATTTTATCAAATACCGATAAGACATGGCGCTGAGAATGCAGTGTGATATACCGAAGCGAACCGGTCAGAGTGCCTAAGCGAAGACAAGCGGATGCACTCTTCTTCCCCTGGCTGTAGTGATGGGTTACCATCAACCAGGGGATTATATTCAACCAGCCAAGCCGCCAACCAAGTCTTCTGATTATGTACCATCCGATTGTGCGAGCTACGGCAAGAAATGGAATAAAGCTGGCGGAAGGTCGAGGTTCTAGAAATGTGGCTGTAACGCTCGAAGCTTCGAAATCCAAGGAGGGTTGCTTCGTCAGGTTCGTGCACATGCATGAGGAAGCACAGGTGGGTGTGGTAGGTGAGCGACGATGCAGCTCTATCCATGATAACTAGTGTAGGGCACCGAGAGTCCCATGGTGGTGTGACACGGCTGCCAAGAGCATACGATCTTGATAATCCGGTGCCAAAACGCCTTTGAAAGGCTCTGGCTGAAATACATGTTCACGGGGACAGCGTGACGAAGGTAACCGTTGTAAATGGCTGAAAAGAGTGTTGCGCGTAGTGGTGTTGAAGCTGTTCCAGATGACGAGAGCGGCGTGCATACATGTGGCTGTCGGGTTTCAATGCGAAGGTAGCATCCATCTCTGAATGCAAGCACACAGACTTGAAGTCACTAGGATTCTTGGGGCAGCTCTTGGAACCTTGGAAAGTTGAACGCTATTTGTAATGACCAAAGTTAGTAGTATTTCGAACGGTTATTGAAGGATATGAGAGCGTAATGAAATTCTGATGCATTACGCTCAGGATTCCATCTCAGTGTGCTCTGTCCTTCGGAACTCTCGGCCGAAGCCAGTGTCGTACGCTCAGATTGTTTCTTGCCCTCGGGCTCCATCCGTAGGCTGTAATATCATGCGCAATTCTAGATTACATGGGCGGACGCTGCTGAGGCCAAGTAGAAAGGCTGGCACGGCTGGCAAATTGTCCCAGAAGCCGTGAGTCCATGAATGATGTAAGTGGACGGGCGCAATTCAGCATGAGAGAGGGGGTCGAGTGGGGGGAACGAACAAGGGCTAATGTCTGCATGGCACAGACGGTTGAGGTAAGAAATAGTCTAGCGTAGGTGACATGGCTGAAGAAGCCTGGTGGAAGAATGCATAGAAGCTCTGACAAGGTCAAACTGCTTCTGAGGCGCCGCCACGGTGACCGCTAGGCAATTGTGCTGGCAGCACCTGGGAAGATTAGCCTTGCTGTTACTAACCGAATGGTCTCACAGGATCAACCGCTAGTACGTACCGTGGTGTTCCAAGTGCGGCGCTCCAGTATGTAGAGCCACGTATTGTGTCCGTGATATTGCCGCTGCTTGACTTGTCATGATAACCATGGCGTGAGTTTTGTTATGGCCAGATCAACCGAGCAGTCGGAATAATCTGTACGGCTTCCGACACGGCTATGATTGTCCGGCAATCAATGAAAGATGCCATGATTGCCTTACGACATGGGGGTGATAATCAGCCCTGTTCGGGTCATCCTGGGCCACAGCTTGCCATGTGTTGTGCGCGTTCTTGCGTGTGATCCTGCGGGGTGAGAGATTCGTTGGTTCCACCACCTCTCACCAGCTTGGCCTTGAAGGACAAATGCAGATATGCAAGGCAAAGCAGACGCGGCAACCGGCAGACGCGGAGGTTGGATTTGAGTGGACATTAGTTCCTCGCAGTTTGGGGTTCGACGTCGCCTGTCGAGGGAGAGCGCGTGGATATCCTTTCCAACGGCGGCGCTGTTGCCAGATAAACGTTAGCAGGATTGTCGTGTTCTTGCAATAGCCCCCCTGTCCTTAGTTGATGTGCGCAATGCCGGAGCACGTAAATTGAGATCTATGGTTGCAAACGAGACAGAACCGAGGTGTTCACGATTGACGTGACGGTGCTGTGATCGAAATCCACTGTAAAGCAACTAGCTGGCAGGCATGAGGCATGACATGGATTGATCGTGAGCCTTGGCAACCCCAGGCTGTTTGGCCCTTTTGCTTCTGAGAGGCGGGGAGATTTGCTTTTGTCACAGCGCGACTGGTTAAGCTGTTGATAATGGATGCATGAGGAGTGGATGAGGTTGTTCTGGGTGGATATGGAGATGGTTGAGACGAAGGAAAGCTCGATTCTGGTTGGCTCGTCACGTTGCAAAAGGACCTGACCTGACCACGCTGCATACGGAGCCCCGGGAGTGGATCGCTTTAGCGCCTGTGGGCAAATGCAGCGGATGATTTTAAGGTGCACCCGGCGGCGGTTTTTGCTACCCATGGGAGGTGGGTTGCAAAATAACCGGGACTCTCAGGTGCACAGCGACAGAAATTTTTGACCACTCTTAGGGCGATATTGGTCCAACACTGGTCATATATTTCTATGAGATGTTCCTGGTGTCCCTGTTTTTTGCGACCCGCCTGCCATGCCCTGTCGTTCGTTGTTCATGGGCCGGGATGTCTTCATGCAAGTCTCCTGGTCTGGTCTGGCCTGGCTTGGCTCTTTTGCTTGAGATAGCTCGCACGCAATAAAGATCTTTTGTTTCCATTACGGATATGATAACGGATATCTTATCTCACCGTCGTCAGGAACGACTGGAACCTGCAGATGTCGATACTTTGTGATCGACGACCGCCAAGAGTTATGATAGACAGAAGACTTATCGCAGCCTCGTCGGCGTTTCCGAGACAGTAGTTGCCCAAAAGATAAGTATTTAGCCTCTAGTTTCTAGTCGGGCGTGACTTGGTTTGAAAGACGGTCAGATGAGAACTCGAACAGAGAGAAATGGAAGCCTCTTTTCCCCTGAACTTCCCAATCTTCCTTGATAGCGTCAAACTACTCACGCGCCAGACCATCTACGGTGTCGGTATGCAGGTTCCTACTTGATCTTAGCTCCAAGTCGTCACTCTGCCTGTCTGCCAGTTGTGTCATGTATGATGATGTATTTAGAATGAAAGCTCAGACCAGAAGAACCCTCCTGTCTGACTATACGACACTAGATTAGAACGCAAGTGTGCCTCGGCTTAAGTAAAGGATCAAGCTGAATCAATATACTCTACCGGCTTCAAACGGGAAGGATGTTAACAGACAAAATCTGAGGCAAGCCACCTCATGGAGAAAAACAAAACTTGCCCGATTTTTGAATGGCGCAAGCTTGTCTTAGCTGGACTACCTTGCAAATCTTGAATATTCACGCATCAATCTTAACCAATCTCAAGTTATACCCGGCGGCTTTAGGCTTTGAGGCTCTATCCCCTTTCTGCACTCGTCCCCGACTTGGCGCTCGCTGCACTCTTACCCGAACTTGGCCTAGATTCTCAACCTTGTCCGTCCAACGATTACAGGATACGCCAGCTGTACAAAGCCTGCCGAACGACCAATCTACCAGATCCAAGAGTTGGGGGACACGGACGGAAGAGAGCGAGCGAGACTTGGCTCTAGCAGGGACCTGATGAACCCGGCCAAATCAGAGCCCCCAGACAATGTGGGAACGGCCAGGGCAGTTGTACCGCTGTACGAACAGCGCTAGGGGTGCCTCACAGCGCTATACCGACGGCCACTAAGCCCCTAAGAGAGCTCATGCCGGGGTGTTAGTTAACCCCCGTAGCCCCCCGAACGATGAGAAGGAGGTTCCACCCGACCTGAGGCGGGTGCTTACCCCAAAGACACAGACACAGACACTTACACGGACAGGAAGGAAAGAATGAACGGTTTTCCTGGGGCTAGAGATACTTTAGACTGCTCACATTCTGATATGCAAGGCGAGGTATCTCCCGCCGCAGCCAAGGCAAAAGAGCAGGTAACTTGTTTGGTCGCACGCCCACAACAATCTTCGATCCCGCCCCTCCCCTCCATCTCTCATTCAATTTGAGTGATGGATTGTTTTGTCTCCCCATATTTTTTTCTTCTCCAAACAGTACCCATCCGCATCCCCCATCTTGTCTTGTCCTTGACAAGCAAGGTCCACGCTCTGCGCTATCTCGATATCACCGCCAACACCAGCCAAGACAGACTTTGGGCTTCGGCCACTGGGGTTGAAACCATCTTCAGTTGTGTCAGGGGAATCCCTACTTACCTTAGCTGCTTTACTTTGCTCTGGCCTGTTATACGCTTGGTTGACCTCGGCCGGAATGGCATCCCCCGCTGATCATCTCAATTCGAGTTCGTTCTTGAATGCGACAGGCCTGGGCTTGGGTTTGGGATGATGATGCCAACGCCTACTGTACGCCAATGCCAACGGCGCCCCCATCCCATCCCCTCTCCACTCCCGTCTCTCATCAGACGTCCCGCTCTTCTCGATCTTAAACGTGCCTATCTACTGTAGGTACTGCCCGCTGCCCGTGGTACTCCTTGCAATCCACACCCCCCTTACACACCTCGAGTGCACTGCTCCCCATCATGATCCCTGCCCCGGCCTCAGGGTCTTATTGCTACTCTCAAGTACTGGGCAATACCCTCCTCAGTCTTTGTGCACCCCTCGCCTCTTCTATTTGGTCTTCATCTTGTCTTATACAGTCCTAGAGCGCCACTTCCATATCTATACGCCGTTCCTAACGTTTTGTATACTTGAACATTCTATATCTCTTCTGTTTCCGAGATATTTTATTACTTTTACTCTTTCGAGTTCTCTCATAACAACTCTTAACTGTGCCGCAACTCTATTATCAGCCTCCCTTCAACTCCCCTAGGTTACATGTTGACTTTGTTCAACGTCTACATTCTGCAACCTAACCTTGACAACCTTCCCATCACCCATCCACTACTTACACACTCCGCCTCTTGAATCATCTTTCGAGAATGACTGCCGCTACTGCACAACCGACTGTTACGGTCAAGGATCCCTCTGCGGTGCGAAAGCGTAGAAGACGTGCTCCTGCTGGTGGCGCTTCCGATGATTGTTTCTCTTGCTCCAAGAAGAACATCAAGTGTGATCGCAGACGGCCATACTGCTCTCAATGTCTCGAAGTTGGCAGCGAATGCTCTGGCTACAAAACTCAGCTTACTTGGGGAGTTGGCGTGGCTAGTCGAGGCAAACTTCGTGGTTTGTCTTTGCCCATTGCTAAAGCTCCTCCTGTCACCCGCGAGCCCAGGAAACCCTCAAATGCCCATTCACGACCCAGCTCTGCCATTGCTCCCCCTGGAAACGAGTCAGATGAAGTCAGTCGAATGCGCCAGGGACCCATTGACATTCCTGCGGTGACCCAGGTTGCTTCTGCACCCACCACTCCTTTCGCTATAGGAGGATATGACTACCTCTCCATCCCTCAGTCTGAGCATACGGCCTCTATACCGCAAGGAAGCTGGGGCACCATCAACTATTCTTCCGGGCAAGATACATCACATAACCTTCATCGGTTCCCGGTGCCTCTGGTCACAGAAAACCTCTCATCATCCATGGATCCCCTCACCCCCGACGTGGGCTATGTATCGCCCATGAGCCAGTCTTACACCAGAGATGATGTTTCATACGTTCACAGCCCTTCTTACATGTACGACAGTTATACAACAGGCACAAGCTCTCCTGGCCCTCAGAGTCCCCAATCGTCTCTCTACGTCGATCACGCAAGGACCTTCGCTCCAACATCTTGTCCTAGTCTCGCTCACGCTCCTTCCGAAATGAGCTCCAGCCTTCATTCGCATACGGACACCTTTGACTCGCAGATGAGCAACAGGGTTCGAGATTGTGATTCATTCGGTAAGCTCAAATGGAACCAATGAGTACCTTGGTTCTAACATGCGCAGGCGTACCTGAAGTCGATACATATAGCGCCAGCTACAACTCTATGCCCATCTCTTGGCAGTCCCCTTCGATGCAGGAGGAAGATGTCAAGTCTCATCACTCTGACTTTGCTCCCTCGGGATGGCCCACCGCTTCCGAAACCCAATCTGTTCATGTGAGCCAGGACCTCATCTCCAAGATGCCCTTTTTTATGGATTACTACGAGAATATCATGTGCCCCTCAATGGTCTTTATCGACGGGCCACACAACCCTTTTCGAGACCATATCCTGCGACTAGCTGCAAACAGCCAGAGTCTGAGCCATGCCATTTGTGCTCTTGCATCCTGCAATCTCCGCATGAAGAGGAAACTGAGTCTCGGACGTGATACACGAGAACTTTCTGAGAAGTTGATGGCTGACAAACATGCCGCCGAAGCCATGGCAGACACTCAGCCCGACGACCTGTCCCTCGCCGAGGAATACCAACACCGCAACCTGGCTGTGCACCTATTAAACGAGCAACTTAACGACCGGGCCAAAGCAATCCACGATTCGGTTCTCGCTACGATCCTCCTTCTGTGCCATTACCGCATGGTCGAGTCCGGCATCGCAAAGTTCCATACTCAGTTTGCTGGCGTTAATAAGATTCTTGCTTTGAGAGCTCAGTATCTTACACCGTCAAGTAATTCTGCCTGGATGGAAGCACTGTTCACCTACTTTGACGCCATTTCCGCGAGTATCAACGAGCGCGAAGCCCAAGTTTACCACGGTTTCAGGGGAATGTCGGAAGCCCAGCCTCTCCCTATTGGGGCCGAAAACTTGGTAGGATGTGACCACGAGCTTTTCAAGACTATTAGCAAGCTCGGTCGCCTTAACCAGTTGTCGCAAAATCGCCCCGTTCGAAAGTCAACAGTTTTGCCTGGGACTCAAGACAGCTCTGAGCGATCTCCCTCATCATCGTACATATCTCCACTGGGCCATGCTCGCAGAGAATCCCTGAACGCAGGCTTCAGTGTGACAAGCAATCAGATGGGAAATATGAGCAATGTTCCCAATCATGAGCTCAGTGGAGGCCGATTCAGTACGATCCTGAACGAAGATCTAGCTACACCCACAAATACTTCAGCTACATCCTACGAGGAAAATCGATCACTATTTTGGCATGAATGGAAGGAAGCTCGTTTAGCTCTTCAGAACTGGAATTTTGATGCATCTCGGGTCAGTGCCTCTCTACCTGAGCCATGCTCGCAAAGTCAACTACGAGATTTGGAATCACTTTCCGAGGCGTTCCGCTATGCTGCACTGTTGTACACAGAACGACTCGTGAGCCCTTCGCTACCTTCGGGCCACCAAAGCATTCAGAGCCTTGTCAGCCAGGTTGTCTATTACGCAACGAACTTGGATACTGGTAGTAGCGCCGAGAAGTTTCTGCTTTGGCCCCTTTTTGTGGCAGGCTGCGAATGTGTCAACGAATTACAGCAGAACATGGTGCGGTCCAAGTGTCGAGACATCATGTTCCGTTCTGGTTACATGAACAACTTAGCGGCTCTCGAGGTGCTGGAGAAGCTGTGGACCCGAGATTGGGCAGGAGAGGAGCCGTTAGGACTGGGGGCCAGGACCGGGGATCAACGCGGTCCGTTCAACTGGACCAAGTGCATCGGGGGTCCCGGGGTGGAGGTGGAGTGGATCATGTTTTGATGTGCAGGGATGTTCGGCGATTTCTGACATGTGAAGGCGTTTGCCCTCGTGCTGAGAGGTGATGGGAAGCAGGGATTCGAATTACAAGGGGCTGTCATTGCATTGCAGGCGTGGGTAGGGGTAGGTGAAGAGTGTCAAGTCAAATTCGGAACGACTAAGGGATTGAGTTTGGAGTTCAACTTAGGTGAAAAGGCTAGCATTAACTTGTATTATGTAACGCAACAGCATACGGGACGGTTACGTTAGACAGGGAGCAAGGCGTTTAGGCTTAGCATGATATGGAAGGTAGTTAGGAGTTCGGTACTCGTTGAATATAGCCTCTCAAGGCTGAAATACAAGTCACTTGCACCAAATCACTTCTCCACAGAATGACCAAGTGGCTGACGATGGCTCTCACACCAAGCAAGGAGGCATAGACGTTGTATGGGCCGAGACATGCCGAAGGAGTTGCAAAGTTAACCCATGTAAGTGCCGTAGGTGTGATGTGAGTTGTGCGTTGTGACTATTACAAGGCGTCCACGACGTTGCGGGCACAACACCAGGTGGGTCAGTAAATAATCGATACTTTATCTAACTTTAGCTAGGAGGTGATAAAATAAATTAGGCACTTTAGTCGACCTTTACCCCAAGTTATGCTTTAGTTATTATTGATAACTTATCCTAAAGTTAGGT
>JABEXW010001207.1:0-15651 GCA_013266185.1 Fusarium sarcochroum | reverse complement strand
TTGACGCAATTGGTTAGCGTGTCAGACTTTTACATCAAAGTATATCTGAAAGTTACGAGTTCGAATCTCGTATCGGGAGATCTTTTTGACCTTTTTGAACATACCCTCTTGATCTCCTGATGGAGAGGAATCGATTCCGATATTTTTTGGCCTCGTAGCACCCCTGTAGCGTGAATGGCGAGTGTTTGAAGTTGAGAGTCGAGGTGCGACACAGGCTCCACTTTTGGGGACTGCGCCATCTGTCACACGTGACGTGTGGCGCATGGCAGGTGTGGCGCCACCACATACCCGCCACAGAGGGTTCGGGACACAAGTTCACGAGAAAACAAAGTGATGGGACTTAACTACAGTGAAAACATTAGATGAAAAGTGTGAGTGTGGAATGACGAGTTTCGAGTATATAGTATGTACGTATGAATTTGGCAATGTGAGTGAAGTTAAGCGAGATTGCTTGGGTGAAGCTATACACGATCAGAGGTTCCGGGTAGGTCCATCACTTGCGAGATATTATTATTACTGGCATCGTTTATAACTGTGATTAATTATACCCTGCTGGATTAGATTCGTAGCTCTTAAGAAGACTTGGATAATCTATTGTTGTGTCTTTGATGCGTCCAGGTCTCATTCATATTAAAGAACTTTTTACTCTTAATAATTCTATGAGTTGATACTATAATATTCATCGTTTACTAGTCTTCGTGAAGTCGCAACTAAGTGTTTACTCTTTGTTGCTGCAGACATTTCATTTGAGTTGCGACCGTCTTTCTGAAGCCCATTCACTCTGATATCGAGCTTCATCACACAGACATGCCTGGTCCTTCCATTGACACCTGAATATCCACGACGGGCTGCCTCTCTCATCACCTTGCGCGTCTATCGAACTTCGCCTCTGCTTCGCCTCGCTCAGCCTCCCTTGATCTATTAGCTGAAAGCTTATATATTCGCCTTCTGGATCCAGAAACATCCGAAGACCACGAGTCCTGTTTCTTGGTGGCTCATCTCCCTACGTAGACCTTTTGCCATTCAACAAAATCTCCGAAGTGGTAAAAAAGATTCAATGACGTCATATACCAGGCAAGCAGGAAAACATGCAATCTCTAAAAAATTAAGCTTAACCAAAGACAGGGTTAGCCCCGGCATTACATTACGGGACAGCTCACGACAACCTTGATCATGACCTCCTTGTCAAGCCGCACCTGGACGATGGCTTCCATGAATTTTGCCCCGAGACTCTGGTAGGAATGGAGCGCGCGCTGGGTATCCTTGTAGCACTGCCTCGCACTTAAGTCCGTTGGCCACTTTCGCAATCGCCCCCTATGAGATCGCGCGCGTAATCCTTGCGGGAGCACAAAGGGATCTTCCAAGCATACGAGATGAGGAAGCACTGTACGTGGCCGTGCCAGCGATTGTGTTGTCTGGCGAGGTGATGTGTGCGAAACGCCCGCTGCCACGTGCACTTTGGGCATCAAAGTTTATCAAGTCTGAACGGTCTTGTGCTGTTGCGTGCATGATAGTAGGGATGTCTGGTGAGCCAGGTTAGGCGGGAGCTGTTCCCTCGCGATTGGCGCGATGAGGAACTACATTAGAGGACATGGTGATGGTGGTTCCACCACGGAGCCAAGGCCTGCTTGATTGTGCGATGGCTAAGATACAATACCAGGCATTTCGGTGTTCATCCAATGCAGTTTCATTGGCCCAAAAAGTCGCACTGCATAATGAGTGGGTAAAAATTAACAAATAACCAGAGGTGGGCAGATCGACAAAGGGGCTGTGCCGTTGGGATTTGAGTCAAACCAAGCCTAGCGTCTTGGGTGCCATGTCAGGTCACGACAGCATGAATTTTCACAGACTGTGCTATCCAAGGGCAAAGTCAAGACCCTCAACTCTAAAAAATGGAAATTCCAAACCCATTCACCTCCGAGGCAACCCATGCTTCGCCCCTTTTACTAACAAAAGAGGGCCCGAATACGGAGGTTGCCCCGGGGGAGGGAGAGATCTAGCGTGATGAGCGGTATTAAGCTTAAAAAACGAGGCTTAGACAATGACGGAATGGAGTCATTTGTGGGCCCGTCGGTCTGGGTAGATTGTCTTGTCTCACTTGTGATTCGGGGGGAGAGCGGTTGGTAGTCGTTGAGTCTTGGCGAGAATAGTTGTTGAACGTATGATGCCTCGTCTTGTCATGCTGTCAACTCTAACAGTAGGTATTATGAACATTTTCTAAACTGTATAAACTTATAAAGACAGTCCAGGCTCATCAGTCAGCGGGCTCAGCATAACATAAGCACTTGTACCCAAAACACCAGCTCTCATTCTAATCCCCCCAACCCCTGTCACACTGCCAAGATCTTTCTCGTTTCTCAAATCAAGCAATAACCTCGCCCCCGCAAAGGCCAATCATCATCACCGCCGAGAAGCTTGGCAGGCCTCGTGGCTGTGGCTGTGTCGGAAGTGTATTTTCACCCCCCTGGGATCAAATCACTTGTCCTTTAAGCGCTGCCCCAAAAGGTGACGCAGTCTTCAAATCAGAGCGCCCAGATATTATCCAGATCCTTGGCCCTTTTTCTGTTTCTCCTCTTCTTCGACTCTTCATCAATGTTTTGTACATGATCCGTTAATCTTCACCTCAGACATGGACTCGGATAGCCCTGTCAGACGCCCACGGGCGCCTACAATCACTGTAGACACAGCAGCTGTCGATGCTGGAAATGATGCCGGTAATGCTCCAGTGCGATCGCCCTCTGCTGGTCCTGTTCACGTCTCGTCGTCGACTATTTTACTTACGACTTTAGGCAATGTAGACTCCATCAATCCATCACCGTCACCGTCGCCCATCGACGACTCAAATACGTTAGCTGTCCCCACAGCAAAGTCAAGGGCTGAATCATGGTCCTCGTCACCCTCGACAAAAGTCGGTACCGACCACGACCAACTCAGCCGAGAAGTCACAGCGCTGCGAAAGGGCGATCAACAGGAAATACTCAAGCCAGACCCCGGCGATGAGGGCTTATTCCAAGTCGATAACAACCCGTTTGCCTTTTCACCAGGCCAACTCGCCAAACTCATCAATCCCAAGAATTTAGCCGCTTTTGTCGCGTTGGGTGGTCTTCCAGGACTGGAAAAGGGCCTGAGGACGGATAGTCGCGCTGGATTGAGCGCCGATGAGAAAAAGCTTTCGAATAATGTGTCATTTGAAGATGCGACAGCGACGAGCCCATCGGATTACTCTCCCAAGAAAGATGCCGAGCCCAGCGATGTTCAGCCTCCGCCAGAGTCTCACGGACATGGTCACGGACATGGAGACAAGGACACCTTTCCCGATCGCAAGCGAGTCTACGGCCTTAACCGTCTTCCTGAACCAAAGTCAAAGGGTTTCTTCGAATTAGCATGGATTGCGCTGCAGGATCACGTTCTTATTCTTCTTTGCATTGCGGCCGTTGTATCATTGGCGCTCGGTCTGTATCAAACTTTTGGAGTAAAGCATCATGAAGGTGCCAAGGTTGAATGGGTTGAGGGTGTTGCCATCATCGTCGCCATTACTATTGTTGTTGTTGTCGGTGCTGCCAATGATTGGCAAAAGGAGAGGCAGTTCCAGAAGCTTAACCAGAAGAAGGAGGATCGTATCGTCAAGCTGACTCGCTCTGGAAAGCCCCAGAACATCTCGATCCACGAGGTTCTCGTCGGAGACATTATGCTTCTTGAGCCTGGTGATGTTATCCCTGTGGATGGTGTCTTCATCTCTGGTCATAACTTGAGCTGTGATGAGTCTTCTGCTACTGGAGAGTCGGATCTCATCAAGAAGGTTCCTGCAGACCAGGTTCTTCACGCTCTTCTCCACGAGCAAGCGCCCCAGCTTAAGAAGTTGGATCCTTTCATCATCTCTGGCGCCAAGGTTCTCGATGGAGTTGGTACATTCCTTGTTACCGCTGTCGGACAGCAGTCTAGCCATGGAAAGACAATGATGTCGCTCCGTGAGGATCCTGGATTGACACCCCTGCAAGCCAAGCTCAACCTGCTCGCAGGTAAGTTATACACTTTCTCATGCAACTCATCAGCTAACAATCTCAGGCTACATTGCCAAACTCGGTAGCGCAGCAGGTCTCTTGCTCTTTTTCGTCCTTCTCATCAAGTTCCTTGCTGGCCTTCCTAACAACGACGACACAGCCGATCAAAAAGGTCAAGACTTCCTTCAGATTCTCATCACCTCCATCACCGTAATTGTCGTCGCCGTTCCCGAAGGTCTTCCGCTCGCTGTAACACTATCCCTCGCATTCGCCACCAAAAAGATGACACGCGAGAATAACTTGGTCCGACATCTTCAGTCCTGTGAGACAATGGGAAACGCCACCGTCATTTGCTCCGACAAGACAGGCACCCTCACTGAGAATATTATGACAGTTGTCGCTGGCGCACTGGGAATTCGAGGCCGTTTTGCATTTGGTGATACTTCATATGAGCGGGAGGGATCTCTTCCCGACGGTGAGAAGCAGGAGACTCTTGCCCTCAACCAATTCTCATCCAAGCTTGACCCCGAATACAAGGATCTTCTTAAGACAGCCATCGCTGTCAACACGACAGCTTTCGAGGCCGAAGAAGACGGCAGGGAAAGTTTCGTTGGCCTCAAGACCGAGACGGCTCTGCTCGATTGGGCTCGTCGATATCTCGGCCTTGGTCCTTTACAAATTGAGCGCTCTAACCATCCTGTCACACGTCTCTTCCCTTTCAACTCGCAGCGCAAGTGCATGGGAGCTGTGGTACAAATCCCCGGTGCTACAAAGGATAAGCCCAAGCATCGTCTGTTCATCAAGGGTGCATCTGAGATTGTACTCGGCGAATGCAACACAATTCTTGGCGACCCTACCCATGCTCCCACCACTGAAGCTCTCTCGGACGACCACAAGGAAGAGATTCGATCAACCATCTTCTCGTACGCTACCAACTCTCTTCGAACTCTGGGTCTTGCCTACCGCGACTTCGAGTCCTGGCCTCCTGTTCTTACCCTTCGACCCGAGGACGAAGGCAATACCGAGCTTGACTTGACCGACCTTGTCCACAACCTCACATGGATGGGCGTCGTTGGTATCCAAGATCCCGTTCGAAAGGGTGTCCCCGAAGCCGTCAACGACTGTGGTATCGCCTCCGTCTCAGTCAAGATGGTCACCGGCGACAATGTCGAAACCGCCCGCGCCATCTCTCTCGACTGTGGTATCCTCACCGAAACTACCATCAACGAACCCAACGCCGTCATGGAGGGCTCCGAGTTCCGCAAGCTCAACGACACCGACCGCGCAGCCGTTGTAAAGAAGCTCCGCGTTCTCGCCCGCTCTAGTCCCGAGGACAAGCGTATTCTGGTCAAGACTCTGCGATCACTGGGTGAGATTGTCGCTGTTACAGGTGATGGTACCAACGATGCTCCCGCGCTCAAGGCTGCTGATGTTGGTTTCTCTATGGGTATTACTGGAACTGAAGTCGCAAAGGAAGCTTCCGATATTATCCTCATGGACGATAACTTCTCTTCCATTGTTGTTGCTCTGGGCTGGGGTCGTGCTATCAACGACTCGGTCAAGAAGTTCCTCCAGTTCCAGCTTACGGTTAACATTACAGCTGTCGGCGTCACCTTCATCTCAGCCGTTTCAGACGATGAACAGAAATCCGTTCTTAACGCCGTTCAACTTCTCTGGGTCAACCTCATCATGGACACGTTTGCCGCTCTTGCCCTCGCCACAGATCCCCCAACCGGTAGTCTGTTGCACCGCGAGCCTGAAGCTCGTACCGCTCCTCTTATTACCATCACCATGTGGAAGATGATCATCGGCCAGTCTATTTACCAGCTCATTGTGTGTTTCGTGCTGTGGTTCGCCGGCCCGAGTTTCCTGAATTATCCCGAGGAAGAGTTGCGCTCATTGATCTTCAACATCTTTGTGTTTATGCAGATCTTCAAGCTTATCAACAGTCGACGTATTGATAACAAGCTCAACATTCTGGAGGGCCTGCATAAGAATCATCTCTTTATGCTTATGATGACCATCATGGCCGCTGGCCAGCTCATCATCATCTTCTTTGGCAGCGATGCGTTCGTTGTCACACGCCTCAACGGCCCTCAATGGGCTATGTCGCTTGTTCTCGGATTCTTCTCCATCCCTATTGGTGTTCTCATTCGTCTCTTCCCTGATGAGTGGTTCCACGCCATTGTCAAGGCTCTTGCCATATTCTGGCCTTCCTTCCTGTTCAACTGGCGCAAGAAGAAGGACAACAGCGAGGAGGATGGCCAGGAGTCCCCAGAGAAGCTCGAGGGTTACGACATGGACACTGCGCTCTTGGGCATCCGGGATGATCTTGAGTTCCTCAAGAGGGTCCGTGGTGGACGCATGACAGCTCTCAGCGACGCCATGGCCCGCTCGCGAGAAAAGATGCTTCGTCGCAAGCGGTCCGAGTCTCGGCCCGGGTCTCGACCTAGGAGTAAGCTCAGGAGCAGAGGCTCGTCGCGATCGTCCAACAGGCCACACATTTCGCCCATGATGACAGTCGTGGGTATGCCTGGTATCGTGGCAGCCAGTGTTGGAGGTGGAGGATTGTCGCCCGGCGGACAGGGTGGTAAGAGTAACGAGAATTTGGAGACGCGGTGAGCTTAAGTGCGAGTGCGCGTGTGTATATGCTTTTTTAGAGATCGATCTAGTGCGTGCTACGGATACGGATACGTTTTGAGTTATTTTGTAAGAGTGAGATCTGAGCAATCGTGTTTTTCAAGGTACGAAAGGCAGTCATAGAAACTGGAGTTGGAGGCGGAAATGTCGAGTCTAAACACAAACAAACAAACAGTTTGAGCGAGTGAAGTAATTATTTAATAAAAATATAATGTACGAATCTGAGCTGCGACATGATCCTTTTCTTTGAGTTCTGTGCGTGTTTTTCGTTTTGGCAATTGTTGTCGTGATGTCTACTCCAGTACTCACCAATTGATGCTGGTGACCTCGGAACAAGATAGACGCATCCCACGCGTTCAATGTGTCCCGTTCTATACCGCTAATCGTTCTTATTTTCGCATTCATATTGTATCGGGTCCGTCGTTTCGTTCGAGATCGGGAATCGCATCCGAGGACTGCGGGCGTTGGAGGACCCTCTTCGGCTGCCAAAGATTAGCGGCCGAATTGTCAATTGGCGCTGTAACTGTATCGATAAACAAATTACAGGGGTCGTGTCCAATTGCGTCGCGACGTATTATCTTGCGGACGGCGACCAAGACTCATTCCGTCGCAATCTCAAGCTTGCAACGACGCGCAATGGCATTGAGAATGCGACAGAGTAAGATGTGGGAGGTGATACTCGCAGGTATCTTCTCGACATGTTTCGGCTCGGCTTGATCGTCCCGACATGACAGCTTTGATCCAGCCAGACTGGCCTATTGTCTCGCATAGTACTGTCGCCGACCTGACAGAGCTTGATCGACATGGAAATAGTTCAAATAAAACTGGGATCAATTGGGTTTTGGTACCGCTTCATTACCCCGCGAAGTTGTTGGTTTGGGCCAGAACACGGTCCACGACCAGCCACCAAGATACAGTACGCATCTCCATTTTGCCCCTCAAGTGGCGATAGAAGTTATCATGACAATTGAGAATTGACTGTTCAAAGACAGAAACAGAAATGACTGATGTTGAAGATGGGGATGTGTCATGGACTCAACACTGACAGACCAGGACACGTAGATAACTGCGAGAATGCAGCAACACCAAATAAGTAATAATACCATATCGGTATAATTGTCATTATCATCATCATGTCTTTAGTATAGCCTGTTACGTTGCAAATGATACGGCATTGTACATCCGGATATCACAACCCTCAAGGTTATTATTTCCCTTTTGGTAATTAATACTCCATCCGCCGGCAATTGACTTAGATCCCCCATCACGAGATCCATCAAAGAGCGGGGAACAAGGTGCCACGGCTCGTTTTGCCTCTGCTTGGAGCTTTATCGTATCTACTAAACCCATTCCGGTTTATCTTTCCGTGAGCCTCATTCAACCCCGCGATATCATCTTCCCCGCAAGCTAAACCCTCCCTCAGCATCTCACACATCAAGCCCGATGTGGAAAAAAGAGTCGGTATCGACACTCATGATTTCCCCGATGAGGTATTCGCCTGGCCAACCTTATCGATGGAATACGGAGATTATTACCACCTCCATCACTTGAGGGTGGCTGCACCGTTGCACCCAGAAAACTATATATCAAGCCATTGCACCTCTCCCTCTCAATGTTTGTTCCTCTGTACCTCACAAGTCCTTCTTGAATACCCTCACAACTAGCAACAATGGGCCTTACACAACACCACCCTTTTGATCCTCTCACTGGAGATGAGATCGCAGCTGCCGTCGAGGTTATTCGCAAGTACCAGTCCGGTCAGCTCCTCTTCAATGCCGTCACTCTTCACGAGCCTCGCAAGGCAGAGATGCTGCGATGGCTAGAGCATCCCTCCGACGGCAACAGACCTGCTCGTATCGCAGACGTGACTGTCATCCTTCCTGATGGCAAGGTCTTTGATGGTCTTGTCGACCTCAAGACACGCAAGGTGCAGAAGTGGGAGAACCTCGATGGTCTCCAGCCAATTGTAAGTTGCTTCAATCCCATCAATTGACTTTGTCTAACTTTATAGATCACCCCCGAAGAACTCTGCCAGGTCGAGGAAATTATGCGCAAGGACCCCAAGGTCATTGAGCAATGCGAGATCTCCGGCATTCCCAAGTCAGACATGCACAAGGTCTACTGCGATCCTTGGACCATCGGCTACGACGAGCGCTTCGGTAGCAGCATCCGTCTCCAGCAGGCATTGATGTACTACCGCCCCGACCCCGATGCCTTCCAGTACCAATACCCTCTCGACTTCTGCCCCATCTACGACGGTGCCAAGAAGGCTATTGTCCACATCGACATCCCTAGCACTCGTCGTCCTCTTAGCAAGCAAAAGGCTATTGACTACATCCCTCGCTACATCAACGAGAATGGCGGTTACCGCAAGGACATTAAGCCTATCAACATCACACAGCCCGAGGGTGTTTCCTTCACCATGAACGGTCGTGTCCTGTCGTGGCAGAACTTCAAGTTCCACATTGGCTTCAACTACAAGGAGGGTATTGTCCTGAACCACATCACCTTTACCGACAAGGGTATTGAGCGACCCATCTTCTACCGACTCTCCCTCTCCGAGATGGTCGTCCCCTACGGTGCCCCCGAGCACCCTCACCAGCGCAAGCACGCCTTCGATCTTGGCGAGTATGGTGCTGGATACATGGCCAACTCTCTCGCTCTTGGCTGCGACTGCAAGGGTGTCATTCACTACCTCGACGCCGACTTTGCCCAGCGCGACGGTTCTATCCGAACCATCAAGAACGCTGTCTGCATCCACGAGGAGGACAATGGTATCCTCTTCAAGCACACTGACTTCCGCGATGACTCCGTCACTGTCACCCGCGCCCGCAAGCTCATCGTCCAGCAGATCTTCACTGCCGCTAACTACGAGTATGCTTGCCAATGGGTCTTCCACCAGGACGGTACCATCCAGCCTGAGATCAAGCTCACTGGTATCCTCAACACCTACGCTCTCAACGAGGGTGAGGAGGCTGGACCTTGGGGTACTGAGGTGTATCCCCAGGTCAACGCCCATAACCATCAGCATCTCTTCTGCCTGCGCGTGAACCCCATGATTGACGGAGTCAACAACACTGTCAACATGGTCGACACGGTCGCTAGTGAGGCTCCCGTCGGCAGTGCCCAGAACAAATACGGCAACGCTTTCTACGCCAAGAAGACCAAGCTTCGCACTAGCGGCGAGGCAAAGACTGACTACAACGGCGCTACTAGCCGTACCTGGGAGATGGTCAACGAGAACAAGCTCCACCCTTACTCCAAGAAGCCTTCTTCCTACAAGCTCGTCAGCCGAGAGGTTCCTGGCCTTCTTCCCAAGGAGGGTTCTCTAGTCTGGAAGCGCGCTGGCTTTGCTCGCCACGCCGTGCACGTCACTCCTTGTAAGTTTCTCTCCCATAACCATGAAGTCATCGCAATACTAACACCTCTTAGACCGTGATGACGAACTCTGGGCCGCCGGCCGCCACGTCCCCCAGACTTCTGGTGAGCCCTCACAGGGTCTTCCTGAGTGGATCGCCGAGGGAACTTCAAGCACCGAGAACACCGACATCGTCATGTGGCACACATTCGGTGTAACACACATCCCCGCCCCCGAGGATTTCCCCATCATGCCCGTCGAGCCCATGACTCTGCTCCTGCGACCTCGCAACTTCTTCACCAACAACCCCTGCATGGATGTTCCTCCTAGCTACTCCATCACACCGACACAGGTTGCTGCGAAGAAGGGTGCGCTTGACCAGCACGATGAGGTTAGTCAGTTGGCGTTTGGTGGAAAGAGCTGTTGCTCTGGTGGCAATGCTTCTGCGAGATTGTAAGGGCGAGGTCATATACCATGAATGATGACGGGCTTTGTATATATATCATAGCATTGATGGCATAAATTACATATAAATTATCAGTTCAATTATGGCTACTCTGATCAGAAGCGAGCATTGCCCAGTGACCTGCAGGCAACTGCCGTCATTGTTCCGGACAAACGTCGACCTGCAATTCACATATCTCACCATCCGCCGTTCGGGCCTTTTTTAGCACTATCGGCTACAGCAATTTGTCAGCAACACCCGAAGTTGGGCTTGTATAGTCTATATGATTGAACTGTCACAACTCAAAAACTCAGTATGAAGAATAGATCAATATTATACAAAAACTGCGAAAGTCTATCCGCGTCTATATCCTACTCTTACTCAGACGGAGGTCCACCGACGTAGATACTAAGAGTATCAGGAGCTCCAGAAACAACACCAGAAGCATTCTCGTTTCCATCAGGGTTGACATCATCATAAGGAAACGCATATCCCTTTCCATCAACCTCGTACTGGTGAACAATACGACTATAGTGGTTCGTAGGATCAACCTTGTAATACTCTTCCTGGCCCAAGCTTGGCTGCACATCACCCGAGTCGGCAAGAAGAGTCGATCGCACAAAGGCAGCGCAAAGGCGTGGAACGACGGCGCCATGAATCGCATTGTCTCCCTCCATAACAGTAAATGGACCGCTGTTGCAACCCCAGATATCCTTGGTGTTGGGCTTAGCGTAGCCGCGGTTATCGCCATCGCAGGTAAGCTCGTCGCCTGAAACTCTGCACTTGACGTTGCCTGCTTCGGTCTGGGTGTTGATGGTGAGGTCCTGGGTAGAGTACTTCTTCCAGACATCATCGACATAAGAGTTCCAGTAGTCTTCAAAGCTGACGGGCTCGAGGTCGTACTGGTTTCCTGGAGATAGTACACGAACGGGCTTGCCCTCGGCGTTGGCGATGCACATAAATGTCCAAGCCCGACCGTCGGCATCCTTTTGCTTGACTAGATCGTTGCAAATCTTCTCGACGGAGCCGGCTTCGAGACCTGGAACAGATTGGGTGCTTCCGTCACTGAGGGAGAGGCCCATGCCGAGAACGATGCCTACAAAGTCGACGTAGCTGATGTTGGCGTAGAGAACTCCATTTGTGTATGTAAGTTCAACGAAGCCCCAATCTACACCCGCACTAGGATCTTGGAGGTTGGTAACCGAGGGTTGAACCAAGCCATCTCCATTTCCGATATCGACCACAAAAAAGTGCAGATCATCGTTCGCAAAGTAGACACGGCCTGAGCTCATGGATATAGGAATTGTAAATTCGAGGGTTTGGCCCTGTTCGGGCAAAGGGATAGCGATGTTCTCAGTGATCTCAACAGGGGTTTGAGAACCACCGGCCTTGGGATAGATGAGATTTCCATCAGCACCAACGAAGACAACTGTACCATCAGAGTCCAGCCCTGAGATGTACGCTTTGACGTTTCCCCCACTGAAGTTGTTGGCGAGCTTGAGTGGAAGAGTAGCAGGTTCAGCGGCACGGTGCGTCAAAACGTGGGTTTTGTTCTTTGCGTAGGTGCCGTTGAGAAGGTTGTCGTCTGTGATTTCGACCTTGTTGGTACCGCCGGGATGAGCTTTAAGGAAGCCTTTAGAAGTAACGTCGTGTCTCTTAATGAGTGAAGGGGATTGAAAAGGAGCGGCGAGGGTTGTGCCAAGGATGGCAGCCAGAAAAATGAATGAACGCATTCTATCAAAGAATGACTAAAGGAGTGACAGAAAGAGTGACAAAAAAGGAATGTAGGTAAAAGAAACAAGAACTTGAGCGCTTACTGAGTGGTATTCATTCTGGTTACTATAGAGGTCTATATACTACAATCCAAATCAGGAACTGTTTCAAGAACGCCTGTAGGATTCACATGTCGTGGCTATGTCCGGAGGATGTTCCCAGGGATTGGAATGGAAACATTCGAGTTACATTGTAAACCAGGGTACTGGAAACGTTTGACAATATATTTGAAGTAGAGGATGAAACAAGGATTGGCCCCAGCTTCGTCCCAAGGTCGATCACGTAGAAGTGCTCATTCAGAGATGTGATTTGCTGGTGGATTAAAGGCTAGCACATGTTTGAAACAAGGGTCCTCAGCTGCTCTCAAACCCTTCACTTTTGATGGTTAGAGTCCATGCTCCTTTCATCTCAACCTGCCCAGTTAAAGCCGGCCCGAATACTTTTATGATCCTGGGCCACGTCTCAAACAGCCTTATAATTACCTTCTCTTTTGGGGATTTAACATTGGCGGGGATGGCAATACGCGTGATACGCCAGTAGTGAGATTATGGTGTTTGAACGGCGGATAACCATCCAGTAAGCAGCAACATGCATCAAACACTATATCTATACAGCGACTTGGAACGTTTCGACAATCGGAGATTAAAAGTAATTGCCCTGATAGAAAGAGTTTTATCATCCTTCATGTTTTCGTAGGATTCTCACCTGAAGTGGTGTTGCGTTTCAGCTGTCAGCCGCTAACCGCACGTTTTTATGCGTTAAAGTGGGAGGACGATCATGCGAGTGTTAGGACACTTATTGGCCTGTGCTTCGATCCTGTTTGCCGATCAGTTGAATTGAAGGCGGCTCAAGCGATGAATCGGGCAAGTACTGCTATAGATGCAGATAAATGCTATGTTATTAACAAGCTACCCTTGTTTCTACATGCACATTCACTTATTACATGCAAGCAAGGCAGTCAAGGTAGTAGTAATTAGACCGTATTCTAACTAGATATTGACAATTCCCCGAGACGGACTTTAAGAGTGTAGTATTTTATTTCAACACCGCCTCTTTTCTTGCCTCTGTATATTAGTAATTGCATAGCCCTAACCCTGTACACATTTGGAGAAGAGGAATTAATATGAGTGCAGCTTTTACTGGGTGTGTGGATAAACAACCTTCAAACTACCACCTTCAGGCGTAACTGTAACGCTTAACACAATGTCATCTGCATCCTACGAAGTGTTGAGCTGCACCACGAACGATAGCTCCGGTATTGCCGAGAATAACGTTTCGGCGTTTTGGCAGCAGACATGGTGGAATATGCTATGGCCTGGCAAAACACGCGACTCATTAATCAAGGCTGTCGAGGCTCGCACCCCGAAGAACTTGATTACCGATCGAGATATTCGGCGGCATCAAAAGGTGATGGATAAAGCCTCAAACAAGGTGGTTGGCTATGCAAGATGGATCTTGCCAGATTCACACAAGGATAGCTGGCTTGCAGCACGAATACCAGAAGTTACGGATAGTGAAAGGGAGAAGTTTGTAGAGCTCCATGCTGCGGCCGACTGGACGCCCCGTGAGGATATGGATGACTTGGATGATCATGTCCACGAGCTCAAAGCGAAGTATAAAAACGACAGATGCCTTGGTATGTTGCAGTGGACCTTTTGGACTAAATTTCTAGTCTAATCCTTTTCGCAGAGCTTGACTACCTTGCCACACACCCAGATTGCCAGAGAAAGGGTGTGGCCAGTATGCTTGTTTCGTCGGGTATACGCGAAGCACAGAAATCGGGGGTGGATGTGTTTGTACCAGCAATGGGCCGCCATGCGCTCGGGTTATATCTCAAGCATGGATTTGAGTTGCTTGAGCAGAAAAGCCAGAGCTTGAAGCCATATGGGGTCGACGAGGATTATGAAACATTTTTTCTCATCAAGCGGCATTAAGACGGTGATGAATCATGGCAGCATATTAGCATGCAATACAGAAGGTCATAGAGAAGAGAGATCTACCTACAAGTATGTCTAGTTTCACCCCAGTATAATCTTCGACCACGCACACCCCTCAAATGCTGCTTTGAAGACCTTACCAAGAGCCACTCGCTTATAGGCATTAGTCTCGGGGCAACATTTGATCAGCAAGACATGAAACGGGTCCCACTCAGACTCATCTCTTGGGTATGTAGTAGGTCCACACATGACACTCGGCATCCGTAAACTCTTTTGCTTCTGACAATGCGATGAAGTCCCCTAAAGATTGATCATCTGCTCTCTTGACCCAGCCGTGGCTTACCAGGGCGGAACCACACCAATCCCCAGCAAGATCCATAATGTCTGTCCTACAGAGGCCTTGGCCGTCAACTGTGCAAGTATCATTATTGTGACGAACTTGTAAGCTAGTCTGCCATGTCCAGAATTGCAATACCGGCGTGTCGGGTAAGATTGGATCGGATCCGTTGGAAAAGTCAGATCGTAAGACGCTGTATGAAATCTCAGGTGTAGTAAGATCGAATTGATTCTGTCCCCCCCCCTTTATTTCTGGCCGCATGGCTCGACCCCATTCATCAAAAGGGGCCTTTCCTCATGTTCTAGTCAGGGGTATCATTAAGCTGGTACCGTCATGCTCTATGATTATATCGTGAGGCTCTAACCATAGTTTCCGGCGGATGTGAAACCATGATGTTATATCAGGAGCACAATCGCGACTGTGTTGTTGTCCATTGCTTGTTTGGATTTCCATCCCTTGTAGACCGGCTTCAGGGTCATCGCCATCACCTACACAGATCGTCAGAGCCGAATTGCCATAGATCGAGTCCATGTTCTGGGAATTTAATCTCCATGAGCGTGGGCTATCCTGGACAATGCAGAGCGAATCGATTTCCACGTCCGAGTTCAACAACAACAAATAATACAGATTAACATATAAGTATAAAGTTTAGTGAGGATACTCAGATACAATGATGTCCAGAAGTAACCCGGTTACAATCTTCTTCCCCCGATATGCAAGCCAAGCCTCATCCTAGTCGCACCAAATAAAACAAATTCCACCGCTGCACCAACACCATAGCAACTCCTATGAGTCTGACGCAGATAGGGGTGTATACATACCTCTAGAATCACCAAAGCCTAGGCTCTGGACAAAACATACGCCACGAGTGCTAAATGCACAAGACTATACAGTGACGGGGTCACACGGGCAATTTCTATTTCGCATTAGCAACGCTACAAATCTCCAATAGGGCGCCTCAAGTTACCGGATAACAGAACATGATCTAGCGTATAGTCCTGCGAATTTCTCGATAAAGGTAATAGCAGAGCGCCTTGATCCGTATAACTAGCACGGTTGCGTTTTATAGGCTTGAAAACCATTAGTAGAGCCTGATACATGGGGCATGAAAGACGTACCGGATTGTAGGCCAACGATAGTCAGGCAGGGTACTTGGAGGG
>JABEXW010001206.1:0-17956 GCA_013266185.1 Fusarium sarcochroum | reverse complement strand
CATACGACCATAGTTCGTGGAGAATACGGGGTCCCGTCCGCTCCCCCAGAGTCAAGCCGCGAAGCGCTGGATTAGTAGTTGGGTCGGTGACGACCAGCGAATCCCCGGTGTTGTATGTTTTTTTGGTGTTTTTGCTACTTGTTTTGACTGGGTTACGGGGGGGTTGCTCCACCATAATTAGGATGCCAATAGGCCATGGCTCCCATATATCGTGAAACCGCTATGGAAGTGTTTTTCCTTCTTTTGGATCGTTTAAGTTTGATCTGGCTGCTATGCTTTTCTTCTTCTGATACTGTCACTATCAGGTTCTTTTGGTGACACATATCGGACACAGATTCAACCGACTATTGTGCTATTCATTTGTGGAACACGGCCTTGCAAACAACCGAAATCATCTATGCAGCAACAGATGGATTACTCGTCACTAGGCTGCCATAGACAGACTCTGTATTGAAATCTGACCTATCTCTGTGTGTTGCCGTCATGTTTGTTACGATGCTTGGAGGAGCACATACCTTATATCTCACCCTGGTGTCGATTCAATAGCAATCTGGTTTGAGAGTGTCTGTTCTCTATCCAATAGATTCTATTTGTCTAACAAGTAGATCGTGGGAACTGATATCTACTGGTGGCCTGGCAAGATTCTAAAGTGGGCCAGACTACACTCAGCTTCTGTTCTCAAACCGAGCAGAACAATCAATTGCTTTGATCCAAACGGACACCAGAATATTCCCATAGTCTCCGCCTCTAGCAGTTGCCTGTCTCTTTCGACAGTGATTCACTCCCCCGCCCCCATATCTTATTTCAATCGCGCCTCTGTTCCCCTCTTCCTTTCACCTCAGCACCTCTTCATCACTTGACCTTGGAGTAATACTTCGGGTCCTTCTCATCTTTGATCCAACCTCGTCTCAAAGCATCACGACTATTACTCCTTTCCTCGAAATCTCAAGGACCATTTCCTTATGATTTAATAGGTACATTCATGCGCTTCATGCTTTGGACTGTTTGCAGGTTCTTTCTGATTTCTCCTCCTCTCTTTGTATTTTTCACTTTCATCTCTGCTCAGTTCATCTGAGCCTCGTCCCTCCAGTTGCAGATTTTTCTTTTCACTTTATCGTATATTGATCTTTCTACTCCAAATTTCGCTCTCCACTTGAATCAATATTTCGTGCTTTGTCGCAAGACACATGCTAATTTCCTCTCTCCATGTGCCAAACGCTTCAGTTCTCATCTCACGATGGATTCGGATCTTTCTTGTCCTTTTCAAAAGAGAGTCAAGCGTGAGCTACCTCCAGACCTGCCGCCCAACCCCGACGCCGTCTCTCCCAAACGCCAGGCAGGTGAGCACCATGGAGTAGCATCTGAGCCACCAAAGTTCCCTTGGACAACCTGCGACAACAAGGGAGAGCTTGAGCGACTGAAGATCAAGGAGGATGCGGTAAAGATTGCCGAGGAAAATTGCACCAAAGTTCGCAAGGCTCTTGAGTCTACTATCCGCAAGATTCAGAAAGACGCGCGGTCCAACAACTCTGCGGCGATTGGACAGGCGATGATACAACAGTGGCTAGAAGAGCATGGTAGGTGTCTTCTATGTGTCTTTGGCTTTAGTGTATTCTCAGATCTAAGTTACTAATCGTCGAGCAGATCAACTTCGTGACAAAGATCAGAACCTCGAGATTCTAGTGGGCGTCGAAGGACCAACTGGAGCTGGAAAATCATCTTTATTGGCTTCACTTCTTCGGATCCCGGACCTTTTCCCATCCGGCCATACAGGGGCAACCACTGCATGCGTCGGGAAGGTTTCCTGGAACTGGGACAGTGATTATGAGAGTCCTTTCCGTGCCAAAATCACCTTCCGAAAGAAAGCCGACATTGAAGCTACCCTTGAGTCTTTGTTAAGGGATTTCCAATGTCTCTCGGATCTCCCAGCTGAACTGGACCACGATGATTCAGAAGAGGAAACCATAATGCAATACAGAGTTGGACACGAAATGACTATGGTAGAGTGTGTTTGGGCACTTACGAAGGAAGATGTGCAGCGCGCTGTGAAGGAGCGCACCGATCGACATTCCTTCCGGGGGGTTGTACAATGGATATTGGCCCGAAACCCTGAGGCTCTTCGGTACCTACAAGATGGTGTGGAAGAGTTCAGAGAATCCAAGAAAGAAAAGCTCAGGCAGAAGGTCACGCCTTTTCTGACCTCCAAAGTCGCAAAGCACGGCACTGGTCGTCGTTTTGCCGTTTGGCCCCTGGTTGAGGATGTGCACATGTACGTCAAGTCCGATATCTTAAAGTCAGGGATGACTCTGGTCGACCTCCCTGGCTGCGGTGACTCCGCCGCTAGTCGATCACAGGTCGCCAGAAAGTTCTCGCACCGGCTAGACGTGCGAATCGTGGTCAGCCCCATTTCACGGGCAGCGCATGAGAAGAACACCCAAGAGCTGATGCAAAGCGGGTTTGATGAGGCTCAAATGAAGATTCGTGGGAAATATGATGGCCATGGCTTCGGTATCATATTATCACATGCGGACATACTCGACTTCAAGAGCTACATTACGGGATCGGACAAGCTAGGGGAGGACTCGCAAATCATTGAGAAACTCAAGGACCTCGAGGCCCTCCGTGGCAAAAGGGCTGAACTTGAGAAGAGCATCAAAAAACTTGAACGTGGAACTGAGAAGGCAAACGCTGAGAGCGAAAAGTCTCAGAGAGCATATTCAAAGGCCATGAAGAAGATGAACACCAACACCGGAGGTATGTTCGTTGTCGGAAACGAAATTTATGCTAATTATACACGTTAGATAAGCCGGACCCAAACCACATTGAGAAACTTCAACAGAGAATAACCCACTCATCAGAAGTGCATGAGAAAGGGAAGAGAAAGCTCGAGAAGACTCAGGCAAGGGCCCTCAGAGTTGAGCAAGAGAAATTCAACGTCGACAACTGGCTTCATGAGATAGCCTACCAGGACCGCAACCGTGTTGTACAGCAAAAGATTCAGGCAAACTATGCGGCCCGACAGAAAGAGCTCAATCAAACCTCCCGAGAAGGTGCTATTCCTCCACGGCGCACCCATTCGGTCCCCATCTTTCCTGTCAACGCTATGGCTTTTTGGAGGTTTGAGGACAGCCCGGACAGGAAATCACCCATGGTAGGTTACACCACCCGACTCTCCACGGGGATTCCGGCCGTAGAGAAGTGGCTACACGAGGCCACCTTGAGCAAACGTGAGAAACATCTCGACGAGATGTTAGGTGGGTATCAAAGTCTCCTGGATTCAATGAAGATCTACTCCCAAGAGAAAGGCCAAGACGCAAATTTTGGCATCACCTCAACTAGTGTCAAGAATGTACTGGATCCGGTCCATCGGGAGTTTTCTATTGTGAGTTTGTCCTACATCCTGTCAAATCTGAACCTACCTCCTTAAACATTAGATTATTAACCTTTAACAAGTCACTGTGCATGCAACTCACCACTGCATCCATGAACATCGATTCGCTCAACCCTCTAGCAAACAGAGTTATGGCCGCGAACGGATTCAGGCAAGAGGCCTACGATATTGCAACTAAGTGGCGTTTCATTGATCCCAACAACCGGAGGAAGGACAAAATGATGCACTGGAAGACCTACGAAGCCAATATGGCGCGCGGTGGCGGGGAGTATACTCCGAGATCCAACCCAGGAATGACCTACACCTGGATGAAAGACTTGTAAGTGATGAACAAATCTTACCAAATAGGTTTTGGCTCAAAACTTTCTATAGGGCGGCTCCGATGCTGAGGCTCATTTCTAGTGACTGGGATGAGGCAATGAACCATGAGTTGATGGAGATTCAACAGCCTATCACGGAAGCCTTCGAGAAAGAGTGGCAAGGCTACCAAGAGAAACTCAGAAAGGCCATCAGAAATAACCTGCCAGCCTTGGAGCTCAGCTTCAATAGCTTGTTCTTAATAATGGCAAACAGTGAGCGCGTCAGCAGGAACAAGGTCCACCAAATTCTCGACGATCTGTCCAAAATTTCATCTGGCGTCAACTTTGATGCTGCCGAATTCCTTACCAGGAGAATGGAGCCAACATTCGCGACTGGTCTGCAAATAAGTAAGCGCATTCATTCCCTCCTTTGGTGCGAATATGGCGGTCGCCACTAACTGAGATAAAAAGCTGGACCAGGCCTAAAGGCTAAACGACTACACCACGTGGAGTCGGCGGTCAAGACAAACAGCATGACCATCTGCGACCCAATGTTGAATAGTCTCGAAAACAAGTTGAAAGCAAGAACACGAAAGGCGCAAGGGCAATTGACTCACATCGCACACGAGGCCATTGATGGCGTCAAGCGGCAAGTCTCCCATCTGCTCGACAACCTCATGAACAACTATCCAGTCGACAATGGCTTGAGAGAAACTAAAATCGAATTGCAGAAAGAGGTTCGAGCACTCCTCGACGAATGGGAACAACACTGGCGACAACAGGAAGCCAATAGCGAACAGGCTACCCGCTCATCCCTCAACATCCCAGAAGGGGAGGGCGAGGACGAGGACGCAAACCAAGAAGATGACGCTGATGAAGATGAAGAGGATCTTGAGGCCCTCTTTGAAGACGATGAAATAGCATGAGCTATTGAGGTGCATGCGGGAGGAACATCGCGGAGACTCAGACTTGGAGTTGAACATGAATGGACTGGGGCGACGCTCGCACGAGGGATTTGAAAACGCGGCGTACAAAACATTTGATTTGGGAGTTGCATGGCGAAAAATGGCGCGGAGAGATGAGATTGAGATTCACACTACTTGAGATTCCCCTAAAAGTTTGCACAGAACAGAATGACACATACCCAAATTGAAATTGATGACTTCCTCTCAATATTGCCTTTAAACTCTGTGTGAAATTTTTGTATAATTACAATGATTTGGCGTGATTGAAAAGTGATTTTAAATAACTAGATTGAACTTTCGGTCATAATCTACTTGGTTATAGATGGTCTTAGATTCAGGTCATGGAGTTACGTGGTGTTCTGTTCTGCAGACAGGCTGGATATTGAATGTTAGCGTTACCAAGGTGTTGTCCTATTCGACCACTCGAGAGTAATACCCCGATGTTACCTGTGATATGAGAGGAAATGAGGTAGTGCAATGAGAGAGCCGTCTATATAATCACGAAGGGTGGTATAATACAGTTAAATGTCTGAAGTCCGCACACCTTATCTATGTTTATCAGTATTCACTTCAAATCTACTGAAGGGCTTTGAAACATATAGTTAAATCCTCGACTTTTCACAATATTGTCTTCCTCTCAGTAGCTCACGATCTTCTGGAGCTTTGAGGGATCAGGGGCTAATGAAGCACTCGTATATTGGCGTTAGGCCACCCGTTAGATCCACTGAGCTCTCCCTGTAGTTGCAGGACAACCAAAACTTAAGCATCAAGACTTGGCTGATAGTCGTCCTGCGCAAACGGTTTCTCACCCCTCTCCATCCGCCATCGATTGGTTGCCTCTAAAGGTCCTGGTAATCCATTAAATAGCCAACCCCATTTCCTTACAAACCCTTCCGACATCTCCCACCCCGAGATATCCCAAGGCGGCGACCAAGCAATCATACCGCGTCGTTCCATTTCATCATCAGGAAAGCCCTCATACAGGCCCCCAACGCAATCTGCCCACAGATCATCCTCATCAAAAGTACCGGTAGCCAGGATCAAATTATCTCGTGCCTCGGGACAAGGAAACATGTCGATCCAGTCACTGTGGAGCACCGTCTGTTGAATAATAGTGGGAAGGAGTGTCACGGGAAGTAGTCCAGGGTCAGTAGGGTAGGGAACGACATGGACAATTTCTTCCTCACAATCGAGTGGTATGGCGAGGATATCTGAGATTAGATTGCGGTTGACGATGAGGGCGCGTAGGGCGTTGTACTGGAGCAGTGTAATGAGATGATCTGAACAGAGGGGGAAGATGATGTTGAGTTGGTTCCTTTTAGATTTCTCTGGTACAAGTGGATGCCTTGCGTTATATAGTTGCTTGGCACGGGATGTTAAGACTGTGGAGAAGGACTCCTGCTGGATATCCCAACATTCTACCACAGATTCCGATTTGATCAGTGGCCCAGCTGCGGCATTGGCTGCTTCGGCTTTCTTAGCTAGAGCTTTACGTTTGCCTATTCGTCTGTTAGTTTCGATAACTGGGTACTTATTCTAGGTTTGGCTTACGGTATGCTCTTGTGTTAAGTCTAGTTTGTGCTCTTCTCCGTGCTGCGGCATCTTGGGTCCCAGTCCAGTCGTCTTGTCTGCTTATCGCCTATATCCGTGAGCAAGGCATGGCCTGTTACCTATGTCCGAGCGGTACGTACCTCGGCCAACTGCGGCATGGAGGAGAGTTGGATACATGGTGTCGTTGACATTGCCGGCGGATACCTAATCGCTATGATTCTATCGAACCTTGGAACCGGTGATGAATGATGCAAATTTCCTGGGGCTGGCCAACGCTGCCATGCAGGCTGCTCACAATCATGAGTCTGTCAGCATGAGGCGCAGACAGCGGGGTTAATCAATAGATTGATGAGACATAATTGGTCACTTTGACAAAGACCAACTTGAGCTGGTCTAGCGCCATGCAACTTGCTCACAACAGACCAGGATCATGAGCTCTATCATCGGTTTGGTGAATCAAGTTAGAGAGACCCATATTTTATGCAGCTGGCTCACTTCTTTGCTCTATGTCCTCCTATTGGTTCATCAACTCGTTGTCCAACTGGATCTTGCATGATTCGTTACAGATCATGCAGGTTGCTCACAACGCTTGAGATTTTGAACGAGATCCCGAATCTAGATATCGTGGAGACTAGCCAGCGAGATGAATATAAATAGGGCAGCCCGGACGCATAGCTTTCGAGTTCCCCAGAACATACAATTCAATCAAACACATCAAATCATCTCTTTCTTACCATACCCTCACAACTCGTACCTCAATCACCAAGTCTCTTTTACAATATGACTTTCCATCCCGACTCTCTTCCCGATCTCAATGGCAAGGTCTTTATTGTCACTGGCGGTAACTCGGGCATGTAAGTTTCCCCTCTTCCCTCTCGTGGTAAAATCCAAATCACTAATCTTTCCGAACTACAGGGGCTACTACACCGTATCCCACCTCGCAGCACACGGCGCCCACGTCTACATGTGTTCCCGATCCCTAGAGAAAGGCACAGAAGCCATCGCCAATATCAAGCAGACGCATCCCTCAGCCAACATCGACCTTTTACAAATGGATCTTATGAACCTCACCAGCGTCGTCGCAGCAGCAAAGCACTTCCTCACCCTCGAAACATCTCTACATTGCCTAGTCAACAACGCAGGCATCATGGCGGCACCCTTTGAAATGACAAAAGACGAACACGAAGCTCAGTGGCAGACCAACTACCTCGCTCACTGGGTTTTCACAGAACACTTGCTTCCTGTGATGCTCAAGACATCCAAAACGCTTCCTCCCGGCAGTGTGCGCATCGTCAACCTCACTTCATCAGGGCATCTGAACGCACCCAAGGGCGGCATCAACTTTGAAGACCCGTCTCTCAAAGATCAAGACTCATGGCAGCGGTACGGTCAGAGCAAACTCGCCAACATTCTGCACACCAAGACCCTGCATAAGATGTACGGCCCCGGCTCGCAAAATAATGAGGGCGAGATCTGGGTCTCGTCAGTACATCCAGGTCTGGTTGACACAAACCTCACGACAACGGTGGAGCCATCCCAGACGGGCGTGTTGAGTTTCATCTCGGCCTTGCGTGTGTTTAGGTTGTTTTGGTCTGCCGACAAGGGCTCGTGGAACAGTCTGTTCTGTGCGGCGAGCCAAGACATGAAGGCGGAGCAGAGCGGCATGTATCTTGAGATATTTCATCGATGTGCTGAGCCGTGGTGGGAGAGCAGTGCGGCAAAAGACGAGCAGCTTGCGGAAAACTTGGACAAGTGGACTAGAGATGTGATGAGTAAGGAAGGATGGGTTCAGTAATGGCGTCGTCTGGTTTTGTTTTAGGCCATCGGGAATTATAGATTTCAGTTTTGTTATACTTAATGTCTTTTTACCATTTTTAGCTCAACGAATGAACCTACCTATTGTCGCTCGCAGCCACCACCCACTACCTCACTCAGATTATGACTTGTATTCTGCCGATCAAATGATGACTTCAAACTTGGCCACTCCAGAAACGTGAACAAGGCGAAAGTTTGGTTGTTCAGGTGGTGAAATCGGAAGATTGCACCTGATTAGGTGTGAATGGGGAACGATTGCCTAATTCGGATAGCTATGGGAGCTTTTTAACAATACAACAATATAGCCCAGGCGTAGGCCTTTTGACAAAGTTCCCATTGAAGCATATAGGATTCATAACAGCTATGACGAGATCCCGAATCGACAAGAGGCTGGCCTGTGCTGCTGTGGTGTTGTGTTTATGAACGTAGATCCTTACCCTGAACTGCTGGACGCCAAGCGCTGGAGTAGAACAACCCAGGAAAGATCCATTTCTAATTATTGATCACACGGGTTCAACAAAAAGAGACCAGCACTCAATGGTTTCTTGCAAATTGTTTATGTCGATTACCTACACAACATTGGTCTCTGGGTACCGTCTTGTCTCGTAGTTGTGCAGCGACAAGCCACCATGTCTCAGATGTAAGTAAATAAAACATTGTCATAACATACACAATAATATTCCGAGATCTACAGATACAAGGTATGGCATTGACCGCCGAGCTTTCCTTAACCCGGTGTATGGGGACAAATACTCCTATATACACTTGAAACGTTATTGCGGATGAGAGAGGCGCTGGATAATTGCAAGCCGTGGCGGAATATCTCGTGTCTTTTGCCGGAGCGGCTCAGGGGGCTACCGTTAATGTCAGCCCCATGTCAATATTAGGATACATAGTGTAGAGTCATGACCATCGTTGTTGAAAGGTTGTTGTTGCTGAGGAATGGGATATCGTCATTGCTTCTCCCACGTCATTCATTCATGAGCAACAACAAAGGTCGCAAGAGAATTCCAATGTCTTTGTTTACAAAAAAGAAAACGAGGCGTTCTGCCAACACCACAGGAACCCTTCAGGGGCATCTCAACAGGGATTAGCCAACCGGTGGAAAGGGTCCGCCCGTGCCACGACATGGGCCTGAACTGGGGTCAAGCTTTAGCCTTCAGGTACAGACAGGCACGGCACAGGCACAGGGGGGAGGCAATATTTCTTAATCTGGTACAATAAAGAACTATTCATCTGAATACCTTTTAGCTGAAATCCCCTTGAAACAAACGGGATTCAACACTTCGCGGCACTGACAGCATCTATGGACAAACGGAGGTCAAACCTCTTGTTTGTCTGGGGCGGACCGGCCCTTGCACCTCTAAAAAGTCACTAAATATCATCAGCAGTTTTAGCGCAATCTAGTGGGTAGTTCGCAGGTTGGCCCCACGTCAAGGTTAGGTTGCAGCCCAACCTCAACCAGAACAGCAGAGCTCCATCCCATCACCCAGGCTCAGGGCTCAGGGTCTCAGTGGACGGATCTCCAAGCTGACGGCACTCACAGTGCACCCCTGGAGATATCATTTCTTCTTTACATTAGCTCTGAGATTAACCGAACTGTCACGTTGTCTATGTTCAAAAATCGAATATTCTAATTATTTTCTGAGAATTATTCCTCTCTTTCTCCAGTTGCTGACTCGTCAAGGTTCATGCCTTCACGTTGTAGCTCCTGTTCGCCTCATCGCTAGTTCCCGCCGCCATCCGTCGTCCACCCGCCAACGCTAGGACGCCCCAAACAATTGGAAAGCCCGGACGGTCCCCTCAGAACAGGACCCCTTACAAAGGGACACAACTCCGTCTTTGTCTTGCTCAGTGCAATATCAAAACACATTCCTTTCTTAAAGATAGCACCATAGGTAAGGCAGCTAGAGGTCTGTGAAGCGACACCACTACCACTACGCTACGCTACGTTACTCCAGCACATCCCATCATCATGGAAGATTCCTCACAGAAGCGCATGAGCGCCATTCCACGACTCTCCAAGCTCCCCCTACCAAGACCAACCTCAGGAATTCCGAAGCCCACATCTGCTCTACCAAGACCAGCCTCGACCATTCGTCCTTCTCCGTCAAGGGAGAGCTTAGGCGGTGAACTTCGAAACCCAAGACTCCGACCTTCATTGTCGCGAGACCAGCTTCGAACCGGCCAACCAGACCTTCAACAACGAGTCCAAAGACTCCGACCTACAGCGTCCAGAGAACAGCTCAACACGGGAACAAGACGCACCTCTCTCATCACAAGACCTCCTGCACAACTATCACCTGCAAAGCCCATTGCCAAACGAGTCCCTTCCACGCCGCACCGATCGCTGGAGCGACAAGCTGATATCATCGAAGAGCAATCCACTACACCACCATATGACCCTCCAGGCGGAGCCATTGGAGTTGAATACGATGGACACCTCTTCCCTCGTCAATTGACCCTGACAAGGAGGCCGTCAGAGGTCTTTGCAACATCACCGCTTTACGACCCTGCCAACAACATCTTCGACCCAAACCAAACCAGACCGCAAACCGCCTCAACAGATGATGACGACCGATTCGATACAATCAGGGCTCGTCCTCGCAAGACGAGACCCTCTCTATCCGAGAGAACTATGGAGACACTTGCAAACATTCCATCTTCCCCAGCTTTGAGCAAAAAGTCGTCTACAAACTTTTTTGACCAAGGACGATCGGGATCACGAGCTGGGAGCAGGCCACGCTCCAGAGCAGACAGCGGTGCTTCTCGCCCTGGCTCGAGCTATGCTTCGGATGCGTCAACAAGACTCTCGTCGAAGCCTGGAAGTCGACCGGGCTCTAGTTCAGGCCAGTCCGAGCATGGCTTCACGAACTTTCGAGCTTCTGCAAGCGCTTATAGACCGCCGTTGACCACCATTGACGGAACTCCGCAAAAACGGTCGTCCGCTGTTGTAAACAGAACTCCCAATTCTCGAGTGCCTGGTTCCAAGCTGCCACCTTTCTCCGACGCAAAAAGCCCAAGTCCAGCCAAGCCGACAATGCCTGCTCCAAAATCCGGTTCTAAATCTATGGCCGCACGACCAGCGAAGCCCCGTGCCCCTGTCAAGGGTTTGTTCAAGAAGCCATCTCTGCCTGCCCTCAACAAGAAGTCTCTGAACGGAGGAGCAGACCGTCGTGTGTCCATAAATTCGGCGTCGACAGCATCTTGGGATGGTACAATTCCTTCAAGCGCTTCTTCCCACAATACTTCTTTGACTGCCGAGTCAGCAGAGCCAGGAACACCACCTTCTGCTCGCAAGTCTTCTGCTGCGCTGCGTGAGCAGATTGCAAAGGCAAAGGCAGCGAAACGGGCCCAGATGAAGCAAGCTTCTGAGATTCAGTCCCAAACACACCAGGAGGAAGAGGCACCAATAGTTCCTTCGGATACTGGCTTCGACTTTGGTGTTAATGACAATGATCCTTTCAACCTACGTCGAGGAGAAGACCCTAAGAAGAAGGTTCTTCAGAACCGAGCCAATTCGGCACGGACGACTGGAAGGTTGAACATTGCGGCCCTGCACCTCAAGGAGATTCCTGTGGAGGTGCTCAAGATGTACGATCTAGAGAGCATTGGTACTTTTGACGGAAGCTGGGCAGAGAGTGTGGACCTGACGCGCTTTGTTGCTGCGGATAACGAGCTGGAAGAGTTGGACGATTTCATTTTCCCTGACAGCAGCCCTCAATCGTTTGACGATGCGCAGGCTAGTCAGGGCAACATTTTTGCCGGTTTGGAAACTATAGATATGCATGGCAATCTTCTTGTCAACGTCCCATTGGGCCTCCGTCGGTTGACTTGCCTGACGTCGTTGAATCTGGTATGTACAGACTGAAGTTTTGTTTGCTCACCTTGCTAACTGCTATTAGTCGTCGAATCGCCTTACAAACAACAGCTTGGACACGATTTCACAAGTCAGCTCTTTGCGTGACTTGAAGCTTGCAAACAACCTCTTCTATGGCCCACTCAACCCCATCCTGTCAAGTCTGAGCGAGCTGGAGATCCTCGATGTGCATGGAAACAACATCTCTGCTCTTCCTAACAAGATTGAGAACATGTCGCGTCTTCGAATTCTCAACTTGAGCGAAAACAGCTTCGAATCTCTTCCTTTCGATAGTCTTGCCAGCCTTCCTATCACTGAGCTTAACATCAGGAAGAACAAGTTGAAGGGTACTCTGATCGAGGAACCGATCGGCTGCCTGCCTCAACTGCATACGTTGGATGCCTCACTAAACCAGCTGCAAAGACTGGTACCTTTAGGCTCTGCCATTGACTTGCCTGTTCTGCACTCACTCTCCCTTTCCATGAACCGATTGCAAGGACTACCGGATATGACAACCTGGAGTAATCTTTTGACCCTATCAGTAGAAGAGAACAGTATCTCTGGGATTCCTAACAGCTTTATGAGCCTGGAGAAGCTGCGCCATGCCGACTTCTCGAGCAACGACATCAGGGTGATCCCTCCCGAGGTCTCGCGAATGGATAACTTGACCATGATCCGGCTCAGTGGAAACCCCTTGCGAGACAAGAAGTTTGTCTCTATCACGACCGAAGACTTGAAAGAGGTTCTTGCTGGACGCTTGGAGCCACCACCTCCGTATCAAGAGCCCGCTGCCCAGGTTGGAATTCTGGATGTCCTGAGCGATGCTAAGGTCGCGAACGCCCACTCAAGACAGTCATCAAACGCGGAGGCAGCACGGTTTGAAGAGGAAGACTATCGATCTGATGACGATTTTGCTACGCCTCCCCAGAGCCCTTTTCGATCCCGCTCACACACGGTTTCAAGCCGCCGTTCTCGGTCACATACTCTCTCCAACCAGTCTTGGCCAGTGAAGCCCGGTGGCATTCTTGACAGATCCCAGACCGAGTCGTCATCTCTACACCCAGTCGTTTGTTCCAAGGTGGCAGCCGAGCATCAGATCCGCCAAGTCTTCCTTCAGAACAACCTGTTTGCTACCCTTCCGAACTCGCTCAGCTTTTTTGCCGAAACCTTGACGGCATTGTCTCTGTCTCACAACCAACTTCTTGGCGAGGCATACCTTACCGAAGACCTGGAGCTGCCAGCTTTGAGGGAAATTAACCTGGCATCAAACCACATTACTGGTCTTGGGGCGCTCGTCAACTTTCTGCATGCACCAGCACTAGAGAAGATCGATGTTTCGTTGAACCGCGTCAACTCTCTTCCAGCAGATCTAAAGGAAGCATTCCCCAGCCTTAACGTTTTGCTGGCGGGCAACAACCATATCGTGGATCTTGAACCAGATATGATTAAGGGCCTCAAGATTGTGGACGTAAGCAGCAACGACATCGCCCATCTGAACCCCCGCATCGGCCTTCTCGGTGGTTCCGGCGGACTTGAGAGATTTGAGGTTTCGGGTAACCGATTCAGAGTTCCTCGATGGAACGTTATAGAACGAGGCACTGATGCCACGTTGCGATGGCTCCGCGGACGTGTGTCAGTCGCTGAGATGGCATCGTGGCAGGGAGATGACGAGGAACCCGAGGTGGATTAAACGTGAAGCGTTGTGTTTTTGAATCAGCAACGGCGGTAGAGCTGGCGGCGTATTGATTACACTGCACTTGTCATGGGTGGTTATTCTGTTCTACATACATATTCTTGTTGCACCTTAGTTACTTGTATTACCTGGGGGAAGTTATATACCATCTTGCTTTCTTGTTAATATACTTTTACATCAGCTGAGGGTTACGTATGCCAGTGTAGTGGGTGATGATGCAAAAGCTTGGGATACTGTTAATGCGTATTGCCCCCTTTCTATACAGACTTTGACAGGACAAGTGGTGTTATCTGTCCAAGGGTTTGAAGTACAACTACATGAAGTGCGATATGCGAGAATGATGCAACATCATGCATTCTCTTGAGATACTTTTGCACAAAAGTGACATTAATTACACGAAGCATGATTCCGTTCAGATGAAGCCACTTACGAAGAACGCGATACGCAAGTAAAGCACTTAAGTTAGACTCCATGTCGTCTCTTTTACAGTTGGTGTCAAGCTTTTCTTTAATTATGCGCAACCATGCCCTAGCACAGAATTTTGTTGATATCCCTTACTTTGACATGCGGCAAGTGCAATCAAGCTTTGCATGTGTTTACATGCAGCAGGAAGGCAGCTTGCCTCCTGGGACTTTGATGAGACTCAAGTCTGCAGCATCAAAGTTTGACGTCGAATATAAGAGATCATTGTTCGCCCAGAATCGTCACTCAGATCTTCATCGCTACCAATCTTTTACAACTGGGAAACATCCTTCAAGTATTCCTCAACCACGTCGACACTACTACTCGACACTGCAAGACAAAGACAAAGACACACGTCAAACGACATCACACAACATCATCACAAAACCAAGAGCCGGACACCCACAGCAAAGATGCCAGCCATCATGACTTCTCCTTTCATAGAAGCCCTCAGCCTCATGCCCCGCGACGAGCCAATACACGATAATGTCCTCGAAGATGTCATGCTCGACTCCAACACAACCCTCAAGATCGGAGTAGCAGTGACGGTTGTTGGCTGGCTTATCTTTGGCCTTATCAGCTGCCTAACCATCAACAGTGGAGGAAAAGCTGGACGATTTGTGCCAGAGTGGTACATCAAGTCCAACAAGAAGGGATCGGACAAGTTGGCTGTGACAGGATGGTGGATTGGGATTCTGCTGTTTTGGCCGATTATTTGGATGGTCTACCTTATCAGGGCTGCTGAGAAGGGCGTTGGAAAATGCTTTGGACTTTGCAAGGTAACGAAGGAAATGGTTTGAATGGATATCGCGGGATGGGATGGAGAGTTTGAGGGGAAAGTTTGTAATACTGCAGTCATTTGGCTACAGGGCTTGAGTCGTTGGTTTCAGCATCAAGCAGAATCTCTACTGGGACAATGTTTCAGTGGATGAAGCGGGATTCCGAGAAGGAGCTGGTTTGAATGGGTATCACGAGATGGAGACTTTGGTGTTGCGGAGTTTAAAAGTTTATGATATTCTATACAGTCATTTGGCTACAGGGCTTGTTTCATTCGTTTCAACATCAGAATCTCCACTTGGATAATTCCTCTTCTGTTGATAATGTTTCAGTGGATGTAAGTGACAGATAACGCCTGTGGATCAATTCCATCTGAATCCTAGCACGTGCCTCACTGAAACTGCCAGCAATATCCCTGCAATGCACACCTTGCCACACCAAGTTTAGCTCCAATTTCAAGCATCGTCATTGAGCATCCCCATTGTTGATTTGTCCAGCCACATATGTGATCCCCACTTGGCAGACAGGCACGCGCTCACGGAAAAACCCTTGTTCCTGCACCTCGTCTTCCACCGAGCTAGTCTAGCTCCTTGTTGCTTGACTTGATTCAACCAAAAACGACGGCGTCACAGGCCGAAGCTTTTGTCGCTTCTGTCTTTTCACCTCTCTTCTTATTGTGGTTCCTCACTGTTCTTCAATTTGTTGGAACTTTGAGATCGATTGTTTCTCGACAACACAATCGTTTTTGTGTCAGGCGCAGCTTGTTTGTGCTGCGCGTTGTGTGCGATACTGACGACACAGAACCCATCATTCGAAAGTTTGACCTGGGCTTGAAACACAACGAGCGCGTAGTAGAGATCGCATGAACATTCTAAAGACCGACCGCGACAAAGGCCTACCATTGTCGGAGACACATATCGAGCGATAGACCGAGCCAAGGACGGGCATTGTTGACGCGACGCACCTTCTGGAGGGTTTATCTGACAACCAAATTCAATCGCTTCAACATGGCTTCTTCTACCGAACCAGTCCAGGCCCAGCCTCACTCACAGGGGGACACTATTATTGTTAGACATCGTGTCGGGAGCCCGACCCAGCCCGTGACGCCTCAGGAAACTGGTCCTCACGACCCAGCCCAAGAGACGCTACCATCGACCGAGATCCCGAACTCACCCATTGATCCAAACGACTCGTTCAAGACCGAAGTCAACGAAGAGCGTCCACCCGTCACTGTCATTCCTTCGTCACTTACACCGCCTCCCTCGACCCAGGTCAACAGCCATAACGCCAACCAACCGGCGGCTTCAAAACGAACATTCTCTGGCTCCCAGCAGTCGAACCTCGTCTCTCCGCCCGCTACAATTCTAAAGCACTTACGCGACCGTCCCTCAACATCGGAATACGTCCCTCCTGCCCCGCACCAGGTCCTCGAGGCGTCCGCTGACGAGCTGCGCGTCATGCTCCAATCAGCCATTGCAGATCAGCAAAAGCTCAAGATGGAAACAGCTCACCACAAGCTGCAGTACAATCTATTGGCTCTCCAGGCTGAAGATGACTCCAAGAGAGCCGCTGTGGAACACGAAATGATGCGTCGTGAAGTAGACGCGCTACGAGATGCAGAGCACACTCGAGCAGCCAGGAAAGAGCTAGACTCTGCATCCGAGTCATTACAAACGAAGTACCTACAGATGAAGACGTGGTATGACGCCACGCTACAAGAGAACGACATCCTCCAACGCCGCGTTAAGACTGCTAAGAAGGTCATCAAGCAAAGCGAGGATGAATGCATTGCTCTCGCTGACGAGCGAGACATGCTACTAAACAGAATACGCGAGAACAGAGAGCACATGCAGATGCTATGTAGCCCTGGGGGTATATTTCATGGAGCCTTGACTCCTAGGCAGCAAGCTGCTGTGGTCTCTTCTTCGCAGGGATACCGCAACTCTCAACAGGCGTCCAGGGCACAAGCTCGCGATGGGGAAGGCGGACATGGCCTGTCTGCTTTGTTGCAGGCTATGAGCCAAGACAACAACAGCGCGCCCTCGACACCCATGCATTCTCACCGACCTGCGCCACGTCATCCTGGTAAACATAGCCGAAACGCCCAATCCATGTCGTCTCTGCCCACAACGCCTATGAACCGGCCAAAGGGCGCATATGTTGGGCTTTTGCCTTCGGTTGACTTGGTACCTCACACAGAGCCTCAACGATATACACAGAGGCAATTCATCCCCACGACTCCGGCTGCGAAGACTGAGCGTAGCCGCAGGAGTCGTGAGAGCACTATTTCAGTGGACGATAACGAAGAGCTAGCTAGGCAAGCGCTCGAGTCAGTCGCTGCAGCTCAGTCATTTACGTCGCAGGCGTCACATACGTCGCGCCCCCGAAATCGCGATGAGGATGATGAGGAAATCTTTGACAGTCAGGCCAGCCAAGCTGCTACACAGATGCTGCGGCGAGATCCGCGGCAGAGCTTTGAGGTGGCCGATTCACGAAAGAACACGCCCGGTCCAATGGAGAAATCGGTGCGTATGCAGGAGAAGCTGCTGTCCCACCACAAGGGAGATGGCGATAAGCGCAAGTTTAGCGGGAACTATACATCAACTGAGCAGGTGCGAAGGGATCAGGGAAGTCCAGCAAAGAAGTCTAGAGTGGCAGAGCCATCGGTCGACGATCGTAACAAGTTCGGTCTGGGGATTCAGTATAGGGAGTAGAGCATTCAATGTGCATTTGGGGGGCAGATTGCAAAAGCGGAGTCTGGTGATAACCACACAATGATTTATGACGGCATACGGCACAGGAGGCGTTGCGGTTTACACAGGCGGGCTCGAGTTCCTTTTGGCTTGGTTGCACGGGTGGAATTTTGTAAGCCAATGCGCGCAGTGTAAAGGTTGTTCATAGCAAGGGATTTGTATTCCTCTTGAACAGATCCTGTCCCATCATGACAACTCATGAGTGAATGCACCGCCACTAGACCAGCTGTTAGCCACTTAACAGGGATCATATCCGACAGTTAAGCCATACTACCACAATAGCCGACATCTGGAGCCGGGCGGGGGATCCACTTTCGGCTCGTGGGCACGGGGCATGTCGGCTTCCGGCGGGGGCGGAGGGTAGTTTATATGGATGAGTACTTATCCGGCT